>NW_026509027.1:0-14385 GCF_026875155.1 Cherax quadricarinatus
ACTTTTTTTACGCCAACCCAAGAACAAAGACCTGGCAACTACACCATCTCAACTACCCTCCTACACTGATTCCTTGCTGCCAGGTGCTGACACGACTATTACATGACTGACGCTTTCACCTGATGGTCACCACTGATCTGTTTCTCTACTGTATATACTGTTTTCTCTCATTCTCTTGTAGCTTTTGAAGTGACTAAGGTTCCAGGACTGAAACGTTTCCAATAAAGATGTCCTAAGTTGTGTTCTTTCATCCACATCTCTTGGTGTATATAACAAACATACACACACCTCTGGATGTATATATCTTGAGAAATGCACAGATCTCTGTGTATATACCCCAAGAGATGCATACCTTTTTGCATATACACCCTGAGAGATACAGAGTCATCGTCACTTCCCCAGCCCCTCCAGTCACATCACTTGGCAGACAAACAGGCTGTGCTGTAAAGAAACCCTTCCGTCTCCAGTAGCTGATGAATATTTGACGATGTCCTCGTTACTCTACTTACATATTCCAGCACAGACTGACACATTTTAACATTAGCTAACCCACCATGTGTGATGGAATATGACAGGGAAACATAGGTTTTGCTCCCACTATGTAACTAACATACAAAATAGAGTAGCAACATATTGTTGCTGTGTCCAGTTTTGTGAAATTAAAAGTAAATCGTCCTCCTTTCGTCATTTCCTCCCCAATATATAGCAGAAAAAGACTACTAAGAACATAAGCTAACAGTGGTTTCCTTGTTTCATTTTCCAGGTAAGAGGGAGGACCGGAAGCAGCGAACTAAGACCTGCACAGGTAATGTTGTTAAGGTTCTTAAATCACGTAGGGTTGAGCATCCCACCTGTGAGACTCAAAAGAGTGTATGAAGCACCGGGGATTGAACCTGCTACCTCGCACTTGCAACTCCACAGTCATACCCACTAGGTCACCCAGTATTTTGGGAGGTTCAAATTCGCCAACTGAATGCTGGTCTTAACTCATGACATCATAATGAAGGGCAAAAAAGAAGAGGAATACTGGTTGCAACTCCTGACATCTTACTGAAGTATAAAAAAGAAAATGCTGATTGCAACTCATGACATATTATTGAAAAACAAAAAAAGAAGAATATTAGGAAAAGGATCAGGGGGGGAAAGTGGAAGAGAGGCAGGAGGAGGAGGAGGAGGAGGAGGAAAAGAGTCAAGAGAAGAGGAAAGGGAGGAGAGTAGTGGTAAAGTAGTAATAGTAGTGGTGGTAGTAGTAGGAGTAGGAGGAGGCGGAGGTGGAGATGGGGAAAGAGCTGTCCTCTTGTAAAATAGAAAAGATATATTAAATTCTGTCACACGTAAATATCTTGGTTGTATTGGTACATCTTAACCTGAAAGTGTTGTTGTTTAATTCTTTAAATTAAACCCCCCTATCTTCGTTTACTATAAAAATTTACTTTTGTTAACCGTTGTTAGGAATTAATACTTACCGGTACTCTTTTCTTATAATGACTAATTATAATGATCATTTTCTTGGTAAGGTTCGGCAATTATATCACGTAAAATTCCCCTGAAAAATTTGTTTAGAAAAACCCAAAGAAACGCAGGACATGTTTATTAAAAAAAGTTTCTTCTGGGACTTATCATTTAAAGGCCCAGGCCCGAAACGTTGTTAATATGGGTAGTGTTTTCTCGGGTGTTTTTCTAAATCAATTTGTGGTATAAAATGCCAGGTTTATCCCAAAATTTTCCTGTATTTCCAGTAAATAAATGCATGGGGAAAGGGGTAGAAAATAGGGAGTTACCAGATCTTCGAGAAAAAAAACCAGGCGTGACCAAGGAAAGAGACCGAGCTCCAATTGCTTGGCCCCAAGATTTTTTGTCGGCCTCAAATTTTTTAAAAAAAAGGCTTCCACAAATAAATTAAATTTTTCCCCGAAAAATCACTCACTTGTGTATACCAGATTACTATCTGGGGGGGTGTTCCGGGGTCAACGCCCCCCGCACCTGTCCTGACCGGGCCTCCTGGTGGAAAGGCCCCTAATCAACCCTGATCCCAAAAGGGGCCCGGGTCTGGATCGGTCTCGGTGCCGGGGGGGTCCGGTTTATACCTTGATCGTTAATAATTTTTGATGTTTTCAAGATTTTGGCACCCCCAGAGCGCTGTCGAGCCAGGCGGTATTTCCTGGTCACCATGCTGTTGCTGTTGGCGGCCCGTGCCCACATACCCACACACCCGGGTTTGATTGGTACCTGAAATACTTGCCGTTTCTTTGAAGATTTGTAAACAGATCACATGACCAGCAGTGTTTCTGTACCCTTTTGGAAAGATGTTGAACAATCTGGTACCAAAGGGACCGTAGTCCCCCCAAACACCTGAGTAGACCAGGAAGGAAATGCAGCAAAGGGAAAAAAATTTTTTAGGACGGATAATGAAAATTTCAATTTTCGAGTAAATCCCAGTCGTGGTGTTTTAAATCATTTGTACCTCACGTCTGGACACTGTTTTGTGCCCCAAAACTTGTTAAGGCAGGAAAATTATCTGATACGAAAATAAAGTCATTTACTCCCCCATAGCCCAAAAATTTCATTTAAAAATACTGGAAACGCCTATGTACTGGAATTTACTCAGAGCAGAGAAGAGAAGAAAGATCCCGAAAATATATAAGGGAAAAATACTACAAAGTGCTAGCCAAGACAAACAGTACGGTTTTGAGAGAAAAAGCTGTGTAAAATAAACCCAAGAAAAGAGGGGGCGCCATGGCAAGGGCCCCGGGACGGGGTCATTAACATTCCCCCCCCTCCCCCCAGTTTTCCTTCACACCCCCTTCGGGACCCTGGGGGACCCCGAAACGACCCTTGAGTGATGCACTTCCCGACGCGTGAGTGAATAGCGAAGTGTTTCTTGCGAGGGCTCTTCAAAAAAATGGATTTACCCTATTTTCCCTGATTACCTTCCGTCTTGCTAAAGGAAACCTTGCTTAAGGGTTTAAAGAAAGCTCTCGTTGAGCGAAATTTATCTTACAGGGGGATTTTTCTGCTTGAAGTGTATTTATATTAGCCATGTTGGGGAACCCGTAGTTCGTAGTCATTTGACAGTGGTGCA
This sequence comes from Cherax quadricarinatus, assembly GCF_026875155.1. Taxonomy (NCBI): domain Eukaryota; kingdom Metazoa; phylum Arthropoda; class Malacostraca; order Decapoda; family Parastacidae; genus Cherax; species Cherax quadricarinatus. The sequence goes on from NW_026509027.1 coordinate 3,083, forward strand.
AACGGACCGAAAAGTTGTCATAAAGTTCCCTGTTCTTACCGAAGGTTTTTTTTTTTGGGTATTTCTTTTCCCACCAGGGTTTTGTTTTTTTTTAGTTTTTAAGCTAATGTCGGTGTTGACGGTGTGCCGCTGACCCGCAGCGGGTTCAGCGGTTTCCACGTTTCGACAAGCATAGATCGTGACTCGTCTCCTGACCAAGAGAAAAATCTCAAAATAAATGGTTCCTGTTTTAGCTAATTTTTCTAGTATAACAATTTGCTGTGCCCCCCCGTCCCCTCCCCCCTTCCTCTCTCCCCCCACCCCTTTTCCCTTCCCTCCCCCCCCTTTCCCTCTCCCACTCCCCTCCCCTTCCTCTCTCTCCCACCCCCCCTCTCTTCCTCCCTCCCCTTCCTCCTCCCCACCCCCTCTTCCTTCCCCTTCCCTTCCTCTCTCCCCCACTTTCCCCTCCCCTTCCTCCCCCACCCCCCCTCTCCTTCCCCCTCCTTTCCCTTTTTCCCACTCCCTCCCCTTCCCTTTTCTCCCCCCCCCCCTTCCTTCCTCCCTCCTCTTTCTCTCCTCTCACCCCCTCTCTCCTTTCTCCCCTCCCCCATTTTCCTTTCCCTCCCCCCCACCCCCCACCTAACCTGTTTTTTTTGGTTGGTTAATGGGGTTTAAATCTATAAATACTGAGGGTCTTTAAAGGCTGAGGTACCTGTTCACCCCATCAAAAATCAAAGGAAAAAAAAAAAACAGTGCCTGGTAGTGATTTAACTGTGTCCGGGATGGCCCAAAAATTTTATCCTAAGTTTCCTTCCCCAAAGCGGGTTTTTGGGGGGTCGAGAATACCGAATCCCAAAATTTAGGATAAATTCTGTGTATTATATTTTAGGGAGGTGCCAAAGCATGGGTTATTGGGGGAGTCGGCAAATTTTGAGGTATCTGTTGGCAAAATTTAGGTATCGTCCATCATAAAAAAGTGAGAGAGAGTAATCTAAAGTGTGTATGCGGGCGGGTGTAAAAGAAATAAGTCGCTGAAAATCAAGTTGAACTCATATACGTCACCCCCTTTGACCTGCCCTGTGACGGTGCCACGTGTGCAATCTTTCTTAACCTGCATTTTTTAACAAAGTGTAACACAGATAAATCTCCCCTATCAGTTGTGTTGAGTCTTTTGCACCCCTACCAAATTACCCTGATTAAAAAGGGAAAGGGTAAAGTGAAAATTACTTAAGACGTCCCTTTAAGGGGTTGTCTCGAGCTGAAGGGCTCTTGATTAAAAGAAATGGGCTATCTTTTCCCTTCCTAATAAAACTTAATTATTTTTTCATTTGACCATGCAGGTTTAGCGCTTTTCCATTTAAAAAATAATCGGAAGTAGATGGTATTCGGGCCCCATATTATTTTACTACTAGTTGGGTTGCGGGGTCGACCCCTAGCCCCGGGCCCCCGCCTTTCACGGTCGTACTAGGTCACTCCCCCTAAACCCTGAGCTTTTCATCCTCTTTTTTAAAGGGGTATATATTATATATTTAATATATATATATATATATTATATAAAAATTTATATATATATATATAATATTATATGTGTGTGTGTGGTGGAGTTTGGTTTTCCTTCGGGGGGATCTGTTCCCGGTAAAAAGTCTTGACCCAGGGAATTAGAGAAAAAGGTCCCCTGAAGCAGCGGTAAGGGCAACCCTTGATCGTTTCAATAAAGATAAAAGGGGTAAAAAAAGCCAAAAATCAGCGATGCCTGCCCGATTTTCTAACCCCGGGCTGCCTTCAAGAGGGGTGAACATATACTTAATTTGGGTCCCGGGGATCAGGGGGTGTGGTCCCCACGTTGGACTATGTGCGGCCCCATAACAGCCTGATTGATCAGGCCCCTCCACCGGGAGGCCCGGTCGTGGACCCGGGCCGCGGGGGGGTTGATCCCCGGGAAAACCTCCCGGGGGTAGGCTGGGTCGAGATCAGAGCCCTTGACCCCCGAAAAAAAAGATGGCAAGATACTTTGTTCACTATCACACACACACACACCAACACCACACACACAACCAACCCACACACACAACACACACACCAAAACACACACACACACACACCACACACCCACGCAGCATAACGCACGCACGCATAAACCCCGCCGCATCCGCCACCGCATCACACACACAGCACCACAACACAACAAACCACACCCCAACACACCTCAAAAACAACCCCACATCACACCACAATCCACACACACCATCCCCACACACGCATCACAAACACACGCACCACCAAACCACACAACCGTAAAACCCACACCCACACACACACACCCACACACACAACACCAACCACACACCACACCACCACACACACACACACTAAAGGTATGTCCCATTAGGAAGGTTAGGGAAAAACAACCTGACGACACTGGAGGACAGGAGAGAAGGGGGGAATGAAACGACATTTCAAAATACTGAGGGAAATTTCAGGGGAACAAAGAAGGATGTTCCCAAAATGGGACAAAACAAAGGGGGCACAGTTGGAAGTTGAAGACCGATGAATACAGGATGTTGGAAATATTTCTTCAGCCCCCGAGTAGTCGGAAGTGGAATGTTTGGGGAAACGATGTATGGGAAACAGGATCCATCTTTGCTTTAAACAGAGGTATGATAAAACCCCGTTTTAGGGGGAGTGACCTGAGCGACCATGAAGAGGCGGGGCCCGGGCTTGGATCGACCCTGCAACCTCAATAGGGAGTCAACTAGGTGGGACACACACCACACACACCACACACACCACACACACACACACACAACGGTAACAACCAACCACACAACACCTATACAAAAAGGGCCAGTGTCTAATCGACAGTGCCATTACAAAATGGTAACAAACACCACCACCACCACACACCACAACACACACACACACACACACACACACCACACAACACACACACACACCACACACGCGCGCGCGCGCGCACAAACTACACGCACTAAAACTATGAAAAGGCGGGGCGGAGCCATGACTCGACCCCTTTTAACCACAAATTTGGTGAGTATGGCGCTCAGGGGGCAAGACCCTTTAGAAATTAGAGAAAGTGCAAAGATTTGCAAAAAGATATCCGGGGGCTAAAGGGGTATGTTACGAAAAGAGGTGTTGTAAGTTGATTTCCCCTTTCGGGGGAAAAAACCTTACAACATGGGGGACAGGAGGTTAGGAGGCTGATAACGAATATAAAAAATCGAGGGAAAATTTAAAAAGGTGGATAGGACAGAATGTTTCTGAGTGGGACCTGAACAAAAGGGGGCACAGTGGCAATTGAAAAACTCGGATGAGTCTCAGGATTTAGGGAATATTTTTTCGGTCAAAAGTTTTCATGAAGGGAGCAACGGCGGAAGCTGGAGAGGATCCATAATAGCTTTAAGAAGAGATACAATAATTTTTCTTCAGCGGGGAGAGTGGGCCTAGTAATGAAGCGAAAGGCGGGGCCAGGAATGTGACTCGCCCCCCCCAACCACGAATAAGGTAGAAATAGGTGGTACACACACCAATACATACACAAAAAAAAGCATACTAACACGCAAAAACCAACCCAAAACACACAACACCACAACACACACACACACCACACCCACACACACCACACCACACTGCAAGAAGGCGTTTGACACAGTTCCACACAAAAATTGGTGCAAAAACTGAGGACCAAGCAGGGGAAAAGGGAAGGCACTCAATGGATCAAAGGGGAAAACTTTCAGGAAGACGCACGAGTTTTGGTCGTGGCGAGGTGTCGGTGGGCACCTGTGACCCAGGGGGCCCACAGGGGTCAGTCTGGACCATGCTGTTTTTGGATTTGTGAACGACAGCGGAAGGAAAAGACTCTGAGGTGTCCCGGTTTTCATATGACGTGAAGTTGATGGAAGAATTCACCGTCGAAGACCAGCAGAATCAAAGGGCTGGACAGGCTGACCTGGTCCAGCCAAATTTGGCTCCGGGGTTCAACCACCAATGCAAAATCTGAAGATTGGGAAGGGGAAGAAGACCGCAGCGGGAAATACAGTCTAGGGGCCGAGCAAAACCTCACCCAAAGGGAAAAAAATCTTGGGGGGAGTATAACACCAGGCATTCCCGAACGCACATAAAAAAAAATACCTTGCGCAATGGCGCCCGCAAACCTCAAACAGCTTCCGACATCTTTAAAAAGGAATCGTTCAGGACCCCGACACCCGGGGTTAGGCCCCCTATTGGAGTATGCGGCACCAGTTTGGGGAAACCCCCACCCAGCCCGGCACCAAAGAAACCAGAGAAAAAGAAAGGTTTGCAACAAGAAAGGCCCAGAGCTAAAGGTATGTCTACGAGGAGAGGTTAAGGGAAATCAACTTGACAAAACCCGGGGAAGGAGAGTAGGGGGGACATGATACGCAAAAAATATGGAGGAATTGCAAAGGGGCAAGACGGATGTTTCCCGAGATTGGACACAGTAACAGGGACACAGTTGGAAGTTTAAGCAGAGAATCAAGGGGTTAGGGGGTTTTCTTCAGCCCCGGTAGTCAGTAGGGAAATTTGTTTTTGGGGCCCGGTTCCCGGTCCAGGGAGGCGGGGTCCATTCTGTTTAAGCAGGGTATGATAAAGCCACGTTCAGGGGAGTGACCTAGGCGATCAGGAAGAGGCGGGGGCCGGGCCGGTCGCCCCCGCCTCAATAGGTGGTCAACTGGGGTTCCCACACCAACCCCACAACAACCAACCCAAAAAACCCAAGCCCCACGACCCACAACCCCGCGGCGCGGGCGGCTAAAAAGGTTGTTTGGTGTGGGGGTTTTGGTGTGGGTTTGGGTTGGGTTGTGCTTTCCCCCCCCTTGTTGGGTGGGGAGGGGGGGGGGGGTTGTTAAAAAAAAGTTTTTTGGGGGGTTTGAAAAGGGGTTGGGGGGTGGGGGGTTCTGGTGGTGTTGTGGGGGGGTGTTTGGGTTTGTTTTCCCCCCCGGGGGAAAGGGTTGTGGGGGAAAAATGGTGGGGGGAAATTTGTGGGTTTGGGGGGGGGGTTTGTGAGGGTTTGTTGGGACTTTAAAGGGGGTTTTGGGTTTGGGTTTGGGGGGTGAAAAGGGGGTTTGGTGTGGTTGGTTTTTTGTGTTTGGTTTGGGGGGGGTTGGGTGGGTTTTTGTTTGGGTGTCGTTGGTTTTGGGCCCCGGGTGGTGTGTTTGGTTTGTTGTGGGGTGTGGGGGGGGGGTGGGGGGACACACACACACACCCCCAAACACACACACACACACACACACACACAACACAGACATCGTAGCGGTTACAGAAACAAAAACTCACTGGATATAACAGATGCAATCTTCCCACCCGGATATCAGATCCTGAGGAAGGATAGAAGGAGCAGGGGGGGAGGAGGGGTTGCACTACTAATAAAAAGCTGTTGGGGTTATCAAGAAATGGAAGGTATGGACGAGATTGGAGAAAGGGATTACATGGTAGGTACAGTTCAGTCAGGGGAACAAAAGGTAGTCATTGCAGTTTTTGTATAACCCACCACAGAACTGCAGGAGGCCAAGAGAGGAATATGATGAATGCAGCAGAGCAATGGTGGACACTCTTGCTGAGGTGGCAAGAAGGGCCCACTCAAGTAGAGCGCAGTTACTGACATTGGCGACTTCAATCACAGGGAGATTGATTGGGAAAACCTGGAGCCACATGGGGGTCCCGAAACATGGAGAGCCAAGATGATGGAGTGGTGCTGGCAAATTTTTAGCACCAACATGTTAGGGATACTACCAGGAGGGGGGATGAACCAGCAAGACTGGACCTCTTTGTTCCCCCTGAGTAGCTCAGACTTTGAGCCACATCCCCAATGAAAGGCCCCTTGGAGCTAGTGACAATGTAGTTATGAGCTTTGAATACATCGTGGAGCTAAAAGTGGAGAGGGTAACAGGACTAGAAAGGGAAAAGCTAAACTATAAAAGGGGGACTACACAGGAATGGGACCTTCCGCAGGAGGTTCAGTGAGAACAGGATTTGGGTTTGGGAAAATCAGTAAACGAAATGATGGACTTTGTAACAAAAAAATGCAAGGAGGCAGAGGAAAGTTTGTTCCCAAGGGTAACAGAAATAAGGGGAAGGACAGAACGAGCCCTTGGTTTACCCGAAGGCACAAGGAGGGAAAAACTAAATGCTCTAGAGAATGGAAAAAGTACAGAAGGGAAAGGACTCAGGAGAATAAAGAGATTAGTCGACGAGCCAGAAACGAGTATGCACAGATAAGAAGGGAGGCACAGCGGCAGTATGAAAATGACATAGCATCGAAAGTCAAGTCTGACCGAAACTACTCTACAGCCACATCAGGAGGAAGACAACAGTCAAGGACCAGGTAATCAGACTGAGGAAAGAAGGTGGGAGCTCACAAGAAACGACCAGAGGTATGTGAGGAGCTCAACATGAGATTTCAGGAAGTATTACAGTGGAGGCTGAAGGGACAAGGGGAGACAAAACAGTGGCATACAGCAACAAGGGATATACCAACAGTGTTGGATGAATTACACACAACAGAGGAGGAGGTGGAGAAGCTCCTAAGTGATCTTGATGCCTCAAAGGCAGTGGGACCGGACATCTCTCCATGGGTCCTTAGAGAGGGAGCAGGGACACTACGTGTGCCACTAACCAAAATCTTCAACACTTCTCTTGAAACTGGGCAACTACCTGAAGTATGGAAAAGGCAAATGTAGTCCCCATCTTTAAGAAGGGAGACAGAAATGAAGCACTAAATTATAGACCAGTGTCACTGACATGTATAGTATGCAAAGTCTTGGAAAAGATTATTAGGAGGAGAGTGGTGGAGCACCTGGAGCGGAACAAGATTATAAATGACAGCCAGCAGGATTCATGAAGGCAAATCCTGTGTCACAAACCTACTAGAGTTTTATGACAAGGTAACTGAAGTAAGAAATGAGAGGGAGGGGTGGGTTGATTGCATTTTCTTGGACTGCAAGGCCTTCGACACAGTTCCTCACAAGAGATTAGTACAGAAGCTAGAGGAACAGGCACGTATAACAGGAAGGGCACTGCAATGGATCAGAGAATACCTAACAGGAAGGCAACAGCGAGTCATGGTCCGTGATGAGGTATCACAGTGGGCGCCAGTGAGGAGCGGGGTCCCACAGGGGTCAGTCCTGGGCCAGTGCTATTCTTGGTATATGTGAACGACATGACGGAAGGGATAGACTCAGAAGTGACTCTGTTTGCAGATGACGTGAAGTTAATGAGGAGAATTAAATCAGACTGGACCAGACAGGTCTACAAAGAGACCTGGACAGGCTGGATGTGTGGTCCAGAAACTGGCTCCTAGAATTTAACCCCGCCAAATGCAAAGTCATGAAAATCGGAGGAGGGCAATGAAGACTGCAGACAGAGTATGGGCTAGGTGGCCAAAGGCTGCAAACCTCACTAGGGAAAGACCTAGGAGTGAGTATAATACCGAGTACATCGCCAGAAGCACACATTAACCAGATAACTGCTGCGGCATATGGGCTCTTGGCAAACCTGAGAATAGCATTCCGGTACCTCAGTAAGGAATCGTTCAAGACTTTATACACTGTGTACGTCAGGCCCAGTTTGGCCTGACGTACCAGTTGGAACCCACACCTGGTCAAACACGTCAAGAAATTAGAGAAAGTGCAAAGGTTTGCAACAAGGCTAGTTCCAGAGCTAAGGGAATGTCCTATGAAGAAAGAGTTAAGGGAAATCGGTCTGACAACACTGGAGGACAGGAGGGTCAGGGGGGACATGATAACGACATACAAAATACTGCGTGGAATAGACAAGGTGGACAGAGACAGGATGTTCCAGAGATGGGACACAGAAACAAGGGGTCACAATTGAAATCTTAAGACTCAGATGAGTCAAAGGGATGTTAGGAAGTATTTCTTCAGTCATAGAGTAGTTAGGAAGTGGAATAGTCTGGCAAGCGATGTAGTGGAGGCAGGAAACTATACATAGTTTTAAAGACGAGTTGATAAAGCTCATGGAGCAGTGGGGAGAGGAGGACCTAGTAGCGGTTCGGTGAAGAGGCGGGGTCAGATACTGAGTCTCGGACCCTGCAACCACAATTAGGTGAGTACACACCCACGCACCCCCCCCCCACGGAAACACCCACGACACCACACACACACACACATACACACAAAACACACACACGCACCACACCCACCCACCCACACACACACACACACACACACACACACACACACACACACACACACCACACACACACACACACACGCAACACGCATCACACACACACGCACCCACACACACGCACTACACACAAACGCACCACACCAACAACACCATCACACACACACACACACACGCGCGCGTGCATCACACACACACACACACACACACACACACACCAAACACACACACACAACGACATATAAACTAGTGAGAGGAATCGACAAGGTGGACAGGAGACAGGATGTTCCAAGATGGAACACTGTAAAAGGGGTGACAGTTGGAAGTTTGAAGACTCAGATGAATCACAGGGATGTTTAGATTTTTCAATCACAGAATTGTTCAGGAATTGTGGAATAGTCTGGGAAGTGATGTAGTGGAGGCAGGATCCATTACATAGCTTTAAGAAGAGGTATGATAAAAGCTCATGGAACAGAAGGAAGAGTGGACCTAGAGTAACGACAGTTGAAGAAGAGGCGGGCCAGGGCTATACCCGACACTGCAACCACAGTTAGAGGAGTAAAATTTAGTGAGTACACACACAATGTTTCAGAGTTGCGACACAACAACAAGGGGTCACAACTGGAAGTTGAAAACCCAGATGAGTCACAGGGTTATTAGGAAGTACTTCTTCAGAGTTGTCAGGAAGTGGAACAGCCTGGAGAGTGATGTAGTGGAGGCAGGATCCATACATAGCTTTGAGAAGAGATACGATAAAGCACATGGAGTAGGGAGAGAGTGGAGCCAGTTGCGACCAGCGAAGAGGCGGGCCAAGAGCTATGAATCGACTCCTTCAACCACAGTTAGGTGAACACACACACACAAATAACAAACCACACAAAAACAAAACAACACTATACAATACACACATTCAGTGTATGTGACACACCACAATCACTACAGACGCGTTCAGTGTGACACATCGACATATACATTACAAACGTAGTGTGTGTACCCCCCCCCCCCCCTCGTCTCCTAGTTCAGATCCCCCTAACCTTGCACCCACCCTCGTCCCGTTTTCTGTGGCGCCAGTCGTGCGTACCGTAATGTAGCTTCAACTTGATTTTTTTTATATTTTTTGGCGTATTTCTCTGCCAGCTATATTTATGCACCTTTCCCAGCCTCTTTTCCGCCCACCTTTCCTGTTGCCCTCCCATTTGTCGGCGACGCTCTCTATTTTCCAAGTTTTAATTGGGTTGGAGTGAAGCCAAGAGGTCGGTGTAGCGATACTCAACTGGCCGTCCTACCATAATGTAGAAAAAATATTCTACTCTGCCCGTTACTCTAATATTCCCTAATATTTTTTACGGTAAAGTTTTTGCCCCATGGGAAGTTTGTGGAATAGTTAATAATCTCATGTCATCTAAATCATTCATTTTTTTTTTTTTGGAATGGGATTATTTTTTTATGTAGAAAATAAACTTGTGCGGGAGATGTATAGGTGAAGTGATTGATGAGCTGTGTAAAGTGATGGAAGTGGCCGTAAGCTGCCGCTGCCTTCAATCACCTGCACAGCCAATTAGTAGATAAGTAAATAAAACTATATCAGAATAGCTTCCATTAATCCGTCTGGGGCGTGTTTAGTCTGGCATCCACGAGGTACCCCCTCCTCCTATCCCTCTCCCTCCTCTCCCCAATCCCTCTCTCTCACCTCCCAAACCTCTCTTCCTCCCCAACCCATCTCCCACTTCCTTCCACATCCCTCTCCCTCCTCATCCCCAACCCCTTCCCTGCTTCCCTCCTTACCTATCTTCTTTGCCCTCCTTACTCTCCTACCCGTGGAAATAAGTCACTTCATCTGATTTTTTTTAGGGTATCATGGGTACTCTACACATGTGTTGTATATTCTAGCTAGAGTCGTTCCCTTGAAAGAATCTTCATGGTCTTCCTGATCATTTTTTCAACATTGCAAGCTCCTGATGTGTTGATTGCAGCACGAAAGGCCTAGAGCTATCTTTCCATTCCCCCCGTGGCAGTTTTGCGTATGTTACTATGTACGATAATTTGTGTGTAATTGTATTTATGTATACCTTGTATATACCTAAATAAATTTACCTTCACAGAAACCCATGATCCTACATTTGCCATTATGCAACCATCATACAAAGCAGTGTCAACACGTTACTGAGTAGTCTCATGGGTGCCGCGTAGCTCACTGGTAAGAGCATTTTTAAATTTTCAAATGCAAGGACATGGGTTCGATTTTCTGGTATGGAGAAACGTATAGGCAAGTTTACTGGCACCCATACTGCCTAACTTGCAGTAAAACTAGACACCTGTGTGTTAGGCACATGGGCGTGGGTCGCATCCAGAGAAAAATATCTTAGAAAACTCCCGTCCTTATGGCCTGTTATGTTGTGTAAGAAAAACTCTAGTACCTGCTGGGTTTTTTAGGTTTTGGTTTAAAAAATATTTGTGTACCTAATGATGTTAATATAAAAAAAAACATTTTTCACCTTCGCCCAGCCTGAATTTTTACGTTTTGCTCACGGGTGACATTTTGTAGCCATCTCTGTTTAGTTCTGACGGGTCAAAAGGGTTTTGCTGTTAGCATCCCGCCGGCCCACTTAGCCATCATAGCCTGGTTGATCTGGCACTTGGCTAGTGATCCAGATTCCTCTTAAGACCGCTACATTTGTTCCTCAATATTTGTCATATCTACTGGTACCAGATTGAAGAAAACTTGGACCACTCATGTTGACACAGTATCCTATACTTTTCGCTGGATTTCACACTTCCTCCTATATCCTTCATCCATAAAATTACAGTAGTGTGTGGCTTTGGGACCTGGCCTTCCAATATTTTCAAAGTATATAAAATACCAGGTATATTTTCTATTTTTCGCCCCAATTGCTTTGAGGCTTTCCCAGTATTTTCAAGGCTTTAATGACTATGCAGGCAGTAAAGGATATCTGTATATTTTCCCCGCTCTGACATCTCTCCTGCTTTTGGACAGAGCTGTGAGCACTCAGTAACCTAAACGCGAGAGCATAAGTGATACAAATAGTATTTTTTTTTAACTGTTGTGAGCCCATCTTAGGGGATAGACAAAAGGACCAAAGTGGAAATATGTCACACTGCTTTTTTTTTTGGGGGTTTTT
>NW_026509028.1:0-14900 GCF_026875155.1 Cherax quadricarinatus
AATTTAAATGATAAAAAATTTTTAATTATACTAAAAATACTAAATAACAATTAAAGGGGTTTTTTAATATAATATTTTTACATTCTAGATATAGCATTTTTTTTAAAGTTTTCCAGAGTTGTTTAAATTTTGATATTATTTAATCTAAGTATTTTTTTTTTTTGACTTTTTTAAATTTAAAAATTCTTCCCTCTTGTAATTTAAAATTAAATTGAGGAACTGTAATTAATGGGAGAGGCAATTGAAAACTCTGTGCACTTTATTATCATTGATGCATCCCATTTGTATATATTATCATTTTCCTTTTTATATATATATATATATTTTAAATATTTATAAAAAATATATATATATATATTTTAATATATATATATATATATATATAAAAATGTCGTGCCAAATATGAAAACTGGTCATTAGAAAGAACTCTTTTAAAATTAAGTCCTTTCTAAAATTTTTCTAATAGTTTAAAAAGATATATTTTTTTCATTAATTTTAAATGTAAAAAAAATTTAATTTTGCTCAGAAAAATTTAAAAATTCCCAAACCCTTTTTAAAACCCCAAAAACAATTTACTTTAACCCAACCCAACAAAATTATTTTAGATTTGTTTACAATAATTTAATACTAAAAAAACACAGAGAAAAAATTTTTTTTTTCGTTGGCTCAGAATGTTTTTGGCGAAAATTGCATACATAATTTTTTGTTGCCCTATAGGAAAGATGAGCGTTGTATTTAACCCAAGTCCAAGTTCTCCCTATTCGGCACGATTTTTATATATATATTTTATAATATAATATATATTTATATATAAATATATATATATATATTATATATTATATATAAAAAAGGGGAATGTGAAGGTTACTCAGCCCGTAAAACTCAGACAGTATTACAAAGTCGGGCTCCCCCTCGGAAAATTAATGAAAGAAAAAAACAAAACTTACAAACATAAACACTTTATTTTTTAGAAAATTAAATATAAAACACTTAAATATGAAATATTAATCCTCCCTTAAAAAAATGAAAAATGAAAAATTAAATGAATCTGAATTCAACGCTAATATATATATTATATAAATTAATATAAAATTTAATATATATTTTTATAAAATATATATATATATATATAATTTTGGGGCGGGGTTTTGGTGACACTGCGTGTTGTTAAAATCGTACCCCATTCCCGAGAGGGGGGGGGTCGAGGTGTTGATGACAATCCCCCGGTCGTTTTCACAGTTTTTCTACCGTCAAAACCGTCCGATAAGGAAAGCATTTTTTTTTCCCCGCAATAATGAGGGGTTTTTCCCTGTACTTGCATCCCAAAAACAGGAAAGTGGACAAAAATTGGGATGTCTCAAAACGTTATTCCGTCCCTTCAATTTCTACTCGTTGATTAAAAGGTGCCCTTTCTGTCCTTTAAAGGTGGGTTTTGGGGGCTGTGGTCGGTGCTTTACTGTTTGACGGAGCCCCACACGTCACCTTTGGGGGGGGGGGATAGGGAGGGAAGGGAAGGGGAGCTGACGACCTACCTTAACAAGAGCCGGCAATCAAACTATAAATTTCGGGGGGGGGAAAAGGGGGGGCAATAGCGGGAGTGGACTTACCTACCTTAAAAGTAGCCGGAAATGAAACTATTGTACTAATACCCCTCGCTACTTATCTATTAAATTTTTCCCATCACCTCCCCAACCCAAGACTTTATCAAGGGTATAAAAGAAAAAGGCGGGGAAAAGTTTAACATGTGAAAGTCGTGAAAGGCAAAAAAATTTTTTATGACTGTCACGACTTAACCGTCAGAGAAAAATTTGGATGACCCATTGATATACACAATATGGAACTTAAAACCGGGGAGTGCTAATGCCACCTCAAGGGCACTTTTGGGTTTCCCCTTTAAAATTTCTGGGTATATAAAAGGGTTTTGTGGCCCTTTCAAAAATAATTTTTTCCCAGCAAAAAATTTAAGTTTGGAGATACCCCACAAAAGGCCAAACTTTCCCTTTTTTCTATGGTGGAGTATCTCGTTTCTGGGGGGAAGGAGTTTCGGCTAGGAAGCTCAGGGAAGGGGAAACCTCATGGTATTGTGAAACACTGCACCAAAAGCAGAGTGGAGGCACAGTTCTTAAAAAAAAATGGTTTATTAATATTTGGAATCTTAAGTATAGGGTCTTTCAAAAAGATATTTTAATTCATTAAAACTTTTCCCGAGACGACGGAAAAGTTCAAGGGGTTTCCTTCACAGTTTTTTTAAGGGAATTTCGGATAAGATCCCTGTAAATCATAAGGTTCAGGATAAACCGTGCAAAAAAATTTACAGAACCAAGAAACTACCATGGTCTTGGTTTTGGGGAATTTAAATTCTAATAAAGCTTTGATCTTACTGGGGAGAGGCTGCAGAGAGTTATTAGAAAGTATCAGTCCAAGTATCTAATCTTGTTATACCCAAGGGAAAGCATTTTTCAGCTTGGCAGTGGGGCCTTTGTGAGGTAACCTACGCAAAACTATGTTAAAGTTTGGATATTTTCCCCCCACTGGATTATTACGTAAATTTTATCAAAAAAAACTGAAACATTTGGCATATTACCCAAGACCTTTCTCACATTTCCAGTGGGTAGAAAGGGCGTTCCCCAAAACCGAAGGGCATATTCTATATTGCATCACCCCTTGGTGTGTAGGAAAAGCGGTGTATGCTTAAAGAAGGATCTAAAATTACTTGATGATGTGCCTGCGAATATAAATCTCTGAAAAAAAGGAAGAGTCAAAAATTTGTTAGATCGCTATCTTTTAAGGGCATGGTCGCTTCCCCCCGAGGTGCTTAAGGCCTCTAAAGTAATAGCAAGTCATATGAATTGTCCTCCTCTTAACATGTACTGGGGACAATATGCAATATAAAGGGTTAATGATCTTTTTTTTAAATAAGTCTACCCCGGGTCAAATCCCCCCTTAAGGGAATGGAACTGGGTATAATTTTCGTTTGATAGGATTGTCTGTCACAAATAAATCTTATGGACTACCGGGAGGAACACCGGGAAATACGTAAAGACGTCTAAAAAGTTACTCACACATTGAAGAAAATTTTCTCTTAGGTCACCCAAAAGTTCATTAATTTTAATGTTGGTTTGCGCCCGAGTGGTAGAGTCCCCAAAGTCCCGTAGTTCTTCTAAAGCTAAGTTAGAGGTGCAATTCGCACCCCTTTACATTTTCATTGTTTTATAAAGTTCGGTGGAAAAACTAAGTCAAAGTTATTAAGGAGTTAACCGAATTTTTCGGAATATTTCTTAAGGGATTTTGATTGATAAACTTGGTTTCCCCCCTTGATTTAGAGGTAGTCAATTTCCCCACAAATTTTTAATACTTTTTTTGGCCCTTTTCCATGCTACTAATAATTTATTTGATTAAAGGGCAAAAGTAAAAGAACTTCTTCCTACTTTAAAACTTCTCCTTGATTTTTGGAATAAAAATGGGTTTTGTATTGGCCCATTGAAAAGCTTAAGTATTTCGAAACTAGTCAGAGGTCTCTCAATTTTGGATCAAAGGTAAAGGAGAAACTGTAAGAAGACTGAACCTCGCCTTTACGCCCTCATTATTTCAAAAGTCATAAAGGGTTGGACAAGGGCCTTGGCCTTCACCATGAGAGGTTAAAAAGGTAAAAACCCCCAAGAGTCATGGGAATTTCCCCTCAGGGAAAAACAAAGACAGGGTGTGGTGAAGGGGGCTTCCTCCCAAATTTGGTATAGTTTTGAAATTTAAGTAGATGTAATTGTGCCCAAACGGTCAGACAAAATTTCTCTAGGGAGCCCATCGGGAGAAGAGGGGACAAAAGGGCTTACCACCTTGTAGTAGTTAGGTTTTAAAGGAACGCTTCGGGGAAACTCAAAAGCATAATCAACAAGTTAATATATACAGCCCCCGTGAAAGTGGAGATAAAGGCCCAAACGATGAAAATAGCTCTCTTTAAAAAGGGGTCCCGTAAGCGGGCATTTTTGACCTAGGTACTCGCCTGGTACCTCGGGGGGGGACAGTTTGGGAAACTTTACCGATCTACAATAATAGGACCTGGGGAAAATTTTTTGGGCCAAAAAAAAGTTTTCCCTAATTTTATTAAGGTTTTACCCATGCGAAAATTTCCCGGGCCCCTGGAGGTCATGAATTTTAAGAAAAAGTCTCTTGCATTGATTGGAAAAAAAATAAGATGGAAAGTCTATCTCTCTGAATTTAATTTGAAAAAGACTTGTAAAGTACCTTTTTTTTTAATTCAAAATTTTATGAAAAGTTTTTTCCTTGGGTAACTTGAAATTTTTTTTAGCGGCATTTTGGCCAAATTTTGAAGAGAAGGGCAATTAGTTGAAATTTACAAAGGAGTTCTTCGTATATCTAAAGGCTTAAATCAAGGAAAAAAACAAAGGTTGGGTAGTAAGAAGCTGGGGGTTTGGTCTGACCCTAGTCAAGGGCATTTATGGTATCGGAGGTGATTCTTCACTTTATTTAAAAAAGGAACCGGTGATTCCCCTACCCGCTTTCAGATGCATCATGGTTTTTAATCCCCCATGAATCTCGCGGACATTTTTCATTTAACTTTCGGGGGCTTCTCTGACTTACAGGAAGAGGGTCTGTAAAGCTTATGTCCATCTTTGGTGGGAAAAAGGGCAACCTCAAAGGAAGAATGGCACCTTTTACATTTCCTATTTGTACGGGGCAAGAAGTGAGGGGGCTTCGGCTTCAGCCAACCTTGAACCATTTGACCTAAGTAAAAAAGGATGGTAGGAAAAGTGTCCCCCTACGGCCCCCAATGTCTGAAAGTATAGCAGAGGAATGAGTTTCTTTTAAATTTGGGAAAACTTTAAATGACTAAATGGCATCCCGGTCTCGTAAAAAGGGAATACTTAGCCATTAACTGTTCCTGAACAGAAGGGTGTTGGTCATTTTAAATCTTTTAAAACATCTTCCAATTTTTGGACCTTCTTAGAAGGACAATCTGGGGCGTTTATGCCCCAAACCACACAAATGACAACAGGAATAAAAAAAGTAAAATTTTACTTTCCCCTAGGGCTTTGTTTCTTTAAAGGTCTGATGAACCCTTTTCCCTAGGGTTCGATCCCTTTAGGTCTTTATAGGAATTGTGAGCCTCACAAAGGCAGCGCCTCAGCAATTCCCATTTAATCAGGGTTCTTTCTCTGATGAAAATTGTATCTGGTGAGGAAGAGCTGTCAGGAATTGTCACAACCACGAAGTCTCTAAAAGATTTATAACTGTGATCAATTCCGAACCTCATCCAAAAATCGAACAAACGAAAGAGGGGTTTCTTGTAAGCTGAAAGTTTGGCCAGGCGTAAGGTGGCTACCTAAATTTTTTCTGTAAGAATTTTGGTTTTTTGATATGCTTTTAAGGGTTGCCTTTTTTCATAGGTTATAATTAAATATATCCTGCAACAAATTTTTATAATATTTAAAAACTGTACCCGAAAAACTTTCTAACCCGGTAGCCCGGTGTCAGGGCCTTCACAAGGGTACGGGATTTTTAAACCTAAATGTTTTTATGTAATGTCACACCCTCGTAAGGGAGGTAAAATTTGGGGTTGGAAATATTTTCACTAGCTGCATGATGTTCAATTCTCCTTCTCTAATTTTTTGTTGTGAAGAGTTAACTTTTTATTCTCTAATTCAAGGCGAGTTTTTCGGCCACGATCCTTTTCTCTCTCTATTAACTCGAGTTCTCTACTTTTTCTCACGTTTTAGTTTTTCCCCAACTTCTCTATCCTTTGCTCGTTTCCAAGTTTTCTTAATTTTTCTTGTTTTTACGTACTCTAGCCTTTTTCCTACGTCAATCTATCATGTCCTTTTTTTCTTCTCTCTCTCTTTTTAACTGTCTTTCTTGGTTTTTCTCAATTTTCTCTCTTTCAATTTTCCTGGATCTTAGCACTAATGAAAGATTCTAAATTTTTCCCTGTTATTCCAAAATTACTTCCAGCGTTCATCCAAAAGTATTCCCCTACTTGCAAGAATAAAATTAAACTACAGGGGGAAAAAAAAGGGTATAAAGAAAAACGGGGGGGGTTTTAATTCCTGCCCGCCCCACTGTAAAAAAAACCGAGGGCTCGATCCCTGCTTCGTTTTAACAATATGTATTTAATGAAAACGAAGGGTTTATGCCGGCTCCCACAAACAGTAGGTAAATGGGGTCACTTGACCACCAATTTCTGACAACAAAAACAAAGTGCTTACGAGGTCCCTTGATAAAATAAAGAGCTCAATGAAACAAATTGTCCTGGGGAAAATCTCGGGGCCCCAGAGCTAATCCCCCAAAATGTTTCAAGCTCGAAAAAAAGGTGGCGAATTAAATATTATATCCCCTGACTTGATTACAATAAATTGAACTATAAAATCACCAAAACTTTTAAATACCTGTACTGTTTGTCCCACCTAGAGAATGATTCCATGGCTTGTGTAACCATTGTGGGATGCGGCGTTAAGTTCCAAGTAGATTTAGATGGAGTTAATTTGATTCGTCGAAATTTATCCTGGAAGGGCGCCCCTGTGAAGGGTTCTCAGCCCTGTAAAACTTCAGACAGTAATTTCCAAGGCTGGTCCTTCAGGAAAATTAAAAAAATAGAAAAAGAAATAAAACAAACAAAAACTTTATTATATAAAAATAGAAAAAATTAAAAAAACTTAAAAATGAAAATTAATCCACATTAAAGAAAAAGAAAAAATGAAAAAATAAATGTAACTAATTCAACGCTAATATAAAAAAGGGGGTTGGGGTTTGGGGAATGCTTGTTTTTTGAAATCGTAGCCATTGCGATGATGGGGGGGGGGCGCAGGTGTTGTGACAACCCACCCGGGTCGTTCTTCACGATTTTTAGCCGTCAAGATGAAGGAAAGCAGGTGTTTTTCCACTGCAATGAGAGGGGTTATATCCTGCTCTTTCTTTTAAAAAAGGGAAGTGGATCAGAAAATTGGGATGTTCAGAACGTTAGTCCGTCTCCTTCAAATTTCTACTCATTTATTTCAGGTGACCCCCTTTTGTCCTTTCAAGATATGTTGGGGGCTGTTCGAGTGATTTATGTTTTACCAGCCCCACTGTCACCTTTCGGGGGGGGGGGAGAAGGGGGGAAAGGGATAGCGGGGGTAGACTGACCCACCTTAACAAGCAGCCCGGGAATCAAACTTCCTTTTTGGGGAGGGGAAAAAAGGGGGGGGGGGGAAAAACGAGAGTGGACTTACCCCACCCTTTAACAAGTAGCCCCGGGAATGAAACATTGTTATTGCTTCCCCCGAACCCTATCTATTGACTTTTTTCCCCCCACAAAATATAAACACCCGAAAAGCAAAGCAAACTTTTTTTTTTCAGAAAAATTTTAAACCCCTCCTTAATGTACTTTATGTGAGGTAAGTCTTAGGTGGTAATGCGTGAGTGGGAACCCCGTGTGGGGGGTTACCCCCCAGAAGGGTACTAGAACTTTTTACGAGAAATCATTTTTATTCTGCCGATTTTCTTTTGTCCCATAAAAAGACACTTGTGCATTACCAAATAGACTGACATGCAAAACTACTTTGTTGTCTCCAGGTTGTATTTCTTTATTCGACTGAAGCAGCCTGGGCGCAGATGAAACCTTTCGACAGTATAGTTTCCTAAGTGATGCAAATGTGTCTCATTCATCAAATTCTCAGTAATATATGCCATCAAAAATATGTTTATGTACCTTTGACGATGGCTGCGTCAAGAATCTTCCTCCTAATCCTGTCATCGTTTGTTAGGATGAATTAAGCCTTGTCGATGTGTGAGTTTGTCTCAGTGAACGACGCTGGCGTTGTGTTATAGATCCTGTTTCTTCTTGTTGTGTGCCCTAGGTGCTCCAACTACAGAGGTTATTAGCACATCCTTCACGAGGACTTGCGTTCTTGAAGTCTGACAACAAGGCCTAACGCAGTCTGACCCATGATGTTGGAAGATTAGGTGAAGTTGGGGCGGGTGATGGACGCCCAGAACATATATGTTGTACTTCTTGAGAGCAGATGTGATGTGGAGGGTTGTCCACATCCCACATCACATCTACCGCAGCAAGACTAACAGGTCTTTCTACAGTGCTTTCCTGGGATTGATGCATTGCTCAGTGCTCTACGTCGGCAACTGAGAAATGTGGAAATTTGACAGAAGAGATGTCATAAATGGGCAGATGGTGAGAGTAGATGATTTCATAGTGATAGTAGATGATCTACTCTTCTACTTTCCATTGCGATCATGAAGTTTGTTGTTGCAGTTTGGTTCATTATAACCCCTTTGTCCGCTGCCTGTTTGGCTCATTACCTGGGTTAATTCTATTAGGTTTCGCCCTTGTCAGTCCTGGTTCTTTTGCACTCCTTCCCGTGCCTGAGCTGCTCTCTCTCTCAAGTCTTACACCACGCCTGTTGCGAGCCTCATCCTTCCCCCATGTTCCAACGACCCCTGACCCCTATGCTCCTTCCGACCCCGACCCCCATGATCACTCGACCCCCATGCTCGCTCGTTCATTTCCCAACCCACACCTTTTACCCCTCAGCCTCCCCTCCTCTGCTCTCTGGTACATCCCACAGGGCCCACCCCTTCCCACGCTCTTCCCCTCCCCACGCTTTCCCCCTCCCTCCCTCCTCCCCCCGTGGAGCAGATATAGATGACGAGACTATCAGCTGAGAACACCGAGGCTGTGGATCGATTCAGCGTCACCGTTGACTTCAGCAACAAGTGGATGCATTTCAGGCTTAAAGCTGTGTGAGGAGGTGGGGTTAGTGGTGGTGGTGGTGGCGGTGGTCGTGGTGAAGGCTCCCCCACCTAACCACCATAGAGAGAGGAAAAGAGAGGGAGAGGAGAGAGAGAGAGAGAGAGAGAGAGGAGAGAGAGAGAGGGAGAGAGAGAAAGAAGAGAGAAGAGAGAGAGAGAGAGAGAGAGAGAGGAACAACTCCATGCAAATGAGAGGAGAGACATTCAGCAGTGGTCTACAAACTGTGGAAAAAAAATATCCCACCAAGATCACTGCAGAGTAATCCACACGAGTTTTGTAAGAGTGTGTTTGTGGTTTGTTTGTTTGTTTGTTTGTTGTGGTGTGTGTGTGTGTGTGTGTTGTGTGTGTGTGTGTGTGTTCGTGTGTGTGTACGCACCTAACTGTACTCACCTAATTGTGGTTGGAGGGGTCGAGACTCAGCTCTTTGCCCTGCCTCTTCACTGAACGCTACTAGGTCTCTCTCTCCCCTCTCCATGAGCTTTCTCATACCTCATCTTTAAAGCTATGTATGGTCCCTGTCTCCACTACCTCACTTGCTAGACTATTTCACTTCCTGACAACTCTATGACTGAAGAAATACTTCCTAACATCTCTTTGACTCATCTGAGTCTTCAACTTCTAATTGTGACCCTTGTTTCTGTGTCCCATCTCTGGAACATCCTGTCTCTGTCCACCTTATCTATTCCTCGCAGTATATTGTATGTCGTTATCATGTCTCCCCTAACCCTCCTGTCCTCCAGTGTCGTCAGTCCGATTTCCCTCAACCTTTCTTCGTAGGACATTTCCCTTTGCTCTGGAACTATCCTTGTTGCAAACCTTTGCACTTTCTATAATTTCTTGACGTGCTTGACCAGGTGTGGGTTCCAAACTGGTGCTGCGTACTCCAGTATGGTCCTGACGTACACAGTGTACAGAGTCTTGAACGATTCCTTACCGAGGTATCTGAACGCTATTCTCAGGTTTGCCAGGCGCCCATATGATGCAGCAGTTATCTGGTTGATGTATGCTTCCGGAGACGTGCTTGTATTGTACTGACCTCAAGATCTTTCTCTTGAGTGAGGTTTTCAGTCTTTGGTCACCTAGCCATAAATCTGCTGCGGGTCTTCTTTGCACTTCCCGATCTTCATGACTTTGCATTTGGCGGGGGTTAAATTCTAGGAGCCAGTTGCTGGACCACCATCCAGCCTTTCCAGGTCTCTTTGCAGTCCTGCTGATCTTCCTCTGATTTAATTCTCCTCATTAACTTACCATCATCTGTGAACAGGGGCATTTTCTGAGTCTAACACTTCCATCATGTCATTCGCATATACCAAGAATACACTGATCCTAGGACTGACCCCTGTGGGACCCCGCTCGTCAAAGGCGAACCACTGTGATGCCTCATCACTTATCATGACTCGTTGTTGTCTTCCCTGTTAGGCATTCTCTGATCCATTGCAGTGTCCTTCCAGTTATATGTGCCTGATCAACTAGCTTCTGCACTAATCTCTTGTGAGGAAACTGTGTCGAAGGCCCTTTCTTGCAATCCAAGAAAATGCAATCAACCCATCCTTCCCTCCCGTGTCTTACTTCTGTTACCTTTCATAAAACACCAGAAGGTTTGTGAGACGGGATTTGCCTTTCCCATGAATCCGTGCTGGCTGTCGTTTATAATCTTGTTTCAGTTTCAGATGCTCCACCACTCTCTCTTGATAATCTTTCTCCATGACTTTGCGTACTATACACGTCAGTGACACTGGTCTGTAGTTAAGTGCCTCGTTGCTGTCTCCTTTTTTTAAAAATGGGGACTACATTTGCCGTCATCCATACCTCGGGTAGTTTCCCAGTTTCATGGGATGTGTTGAAAATTGTGGTCAGTGACAGAACAGAATCTCTGCTCCCTCTCTAAGTACACACAGAGAGATGTTGTCCGATCCCACCCCTTTTGAGGTATCAAGATTACTTAGCAGCTTATTCACCTCCTCTTCAGTTGTGTGCATTTCATCCAACCTTGTTGGATAAAATCCCTTGTTGGTGCCCCCCTCTATTCTGTCTTCCAGAGTCCTTCCTGTCTCCACTGTGTGTGTGTGTGTGTGTGTGTGTGTGTGTGTGTTTAGTTACATGAAACACACCTCAAAATATCATCTTATAAACTCTTCAGCCCCTGGAAAAATCTAGTCTTTTAATACAAATTATTATTATTATTATTATTATTATTATTATTATTTTATTATTATTATTATTATTATTATTATTATTATTATTATTATTATTATTATTATTATTATTATCATTATTATTATTATTATTAATTATTTAATTATTATTATTATTATTATTATTATTATTATTATTATTATTATTATTATTATTATTATTATATCATTATTATTATTATTATTATTATTATCATTATTATTATTATTATTAAATTCATTGAGAGCACTAAATCGGTAAGGGTCACACAGCGCCAGGGAAATAAGTGATAATTAGGTTTGATCCACTTCCATGGATCAAGAGATCCTCATCATTATCGAGGCACCTTCCTTGAAGCACTGTGTCAACATACAATTTTTATTTATAAGTAACTGAAACGTAACCCATTGTAACACTGACAATATTCATGATCTAACACAGTGCAGAGAATACACTGTACCTATATTCACTGTAACTGTACCTGTATTCACTGTACCTGTATTCACTGTACCTGTATTCACACTACCTGTATTCACTGTACCTGTATTCACAGTATCTGTATTCACTGTACCTGTATTCACTGTACCTGTATTCACTGTACCTGTATTCACTGTACCTGTATTCACAGTACCTGTATTCACTGTACCTGTATTCACTGTACCTGTATTCACAGTACCTGTATTCACTGTACCTGTATTCACTGTACCTGTATTCACAGTACCTGTATTCATTGTACCTGTATTCACTGTACCTGTATTCACTGTACCTGTATTCACTGTACCTGTATTCACTGTACCTGTATTCACAGTACCTGTATTCACTGTACCTGTATTCACTGTACCTGTATTCACAGTACCTGTATTCACTGTACCTGTATTCACTGTACCTGTATTCACAGTACCTGTATTCATTGTACCTGTATTCACTGTACCTGTATTCACTGTACCTGTATTCACTGTACCTGTATTCACTGTACCTGTATTCACAGTACCTGTATTCACTATGCCTGTATTTACAGTACCTGTATTCACTGTACCTGTATTCGCTGTACCTGTATTCACAGTACCTGTATTCACTGTACCTGTATTCACTGTACCTGTATCCACAGTACCTGTATTCACTGTGCCTGTATTCACAGTACCTGTATTCACTGTACCTGTATCCACAGTACCTGTATTCACTGTACCTGTATTCATTTATCACATAGAACTCCTACAAATAGTTAAAAATTAGTAATGGTTCCTTTAAGTAGAATGCACAAGTGTTGAAAGTTTGAAGCCAATCGGGCGAGGCTTTCTCAAGTTATCGCACGGAAACTTTGACGGAAGAAAATAAAATTCCAACAACTGCTATAGTTAACCCACTTTCCAGGATGCCTGTTAATATAACTTACAATGTTACTGAGTATCCTGGAAACGCAAATTCTATTTTACAAGTATATTTTTTGCGTTATTATTTGTTTCTATTTTCGTTTCCTTGATGTTGTATTAATCAGAGATTCCTGACAGGCAAAGTTTACTAATAATCAGAGATTCATAACAAGCAGAAATTCTTAACAATCAGAAATTCCTAATAATCAGAGCCCCCTTGTTGAAATATGCTGAACTACGCATTACATCGAAGCTGTTAGTGACTGTTCCCTCGATGCTGCTCAAGGGCTCTTGATCCTAGGAGTTAGACGTTTTCATAGAATTCTTTAGCTCAGGCCTATTTCCTTCTATTTCTCAGGCGCTGTATTATAATAATAATAATAATAATAATAATAATAATAATAATAATAATAATAATAACAATAATAATAATAATAATAATAATAATAATAATAATAACAGCAATAATAATAATAATAATAATAAGGACAATAATAATAAATAATAATAATAATAATTAATAATAATAACGAGAATAATAATAATAATAATAATAATAATAATAATAATAACGACAATAATAATAATAATAATAATAATAATAATAATAATAATAATAATAATAATAATAATAATAAACGATAAATAATAATAATAATAATAATAATAATAATAATAATAATAATATAATAATAATAATAATAATAATAATAATAATAATAATAATAATAATAATAACGACAATAATAATAATAATAATAATAAAATAATAATAATAATAATAATAATAATAATAATAATTTAATAATAATAATAATAATAAAACAATAATAATAATAATTATAGCAACAATAATAATAATATTATTAATAATAATAATAATAACAGTACCTCTGCAGGTCAAATAACCTGAACTAAAATTATTTCTACTTCCATTTTAGTTGCGACTTCAATTTTAACTGGAACTTTAATTAAAATTAATGTGTGTCATGTCAACCAAAGTAATTACTCTAATTATTATGTTAATAATCCTCTCACTCCTATCAACACAGAAATTATTTTGATAATTTCCATTTCATGTCGTCTAAATACAGTCTCTTGTATTGTTTGTGGTTACTGTATTATATTGTGAAGTAATATGCTGTAGTATTGTATTATATGTATTATTTTGTACCGTTGTTTTACATTGTTTTAATTTGTCTTGTATTGTATTATATTGTATTAATTTGTACTATATTGTGATAATTTGTTCTGTACTGTATTATATTATATAGCATAATATTGTTTTATATGGTGTTATACTGTATTATATTGTATTATATTGCAGTATATTGTATTCATTTGTACTATATTGTATTTTAGTTCTATATTGTATTATATTATATTATATCAAGTTTTATTACATTGCGTTTTATTGTATTAAACTGCATCAATTGGTAATATATTGTTTAACATTATTGTATCATATATTACATTTCATTATTTTGTATGGTGTTGTATTGTATTAAGTTGTATTTCACTGAATTATTTTTTATTACTTTGCATTATATTCGAGTCAAAGGGAGGTAATCAGGTTTGATCCAGGGGAGGATGAAGGCAGCTCAGACTCCTTGGAACAAGAGCCCCATTAACAGCATCAAGGCACAGTCCCTCTTGAAGGACACTGAATGTCTGAATACTGAGAAAAATAACTCATATACATTGATGTATATATTTTGGGAATGAACATGATATATACATTTAGAGAATATAGTATGTCAGGAGCATTTTGTAAAATATGTATATTATATATATATATATATATATTATATATATATATATATATATATTATATATATATATATATATATATATATATATATATTATTTTCATGGACATGACATGTGTATTTTATAAATATGGTATATCTACATTTTTGAATATGATATAGAGATTTCATGAACAGGGTGCACATTTTGAGAAAATTATATATAAATTTAGTGAGCATAGTATATACATTTCGTGAATATAGCGTGTGTATTTCACGAACTTGGTATACACATTTCACGAACTTGGTATATACATTTCATGAACTTGGTATATACATTTCGTGAACTTGGTATATACATTTCATGAACTTGGTATATACATTTCATGAACTGGTATATATACATTTCGTGAACTTGGTATATACATTTCATGAACTTGGTATATACATTTCGTGAACTTGGTATATACATTTCATGAACTTGGTATATACATTTCATGAACTTGGTATATACATTTCATGAACTTGGTATATACATTTCATGAACTTGGTATATACATTTCATGAACATGGTAATATACATTTCATGAACTTGGTATATACATTTCATGAACTGGTATATAATTTCATGAACTTTGTATATACATTTCATGAACTTGTTATACATTTCGTGAACTTCGTAAATACATTTCAAAAGCAATAATTTTATTAACTTAATCCAGCTGATCTCGGCTAAATTTTTCCAGGCTAACTTATCCCAGGCTAACTTATCCTAGGTAAATTATCCCAGGCTAAAATCCTAGGGTAAATTATCCTAGGCTAATTATCCAGGCATTTAAACCCATTAAT
>NW_026509029.1:0-59265 GCF_026875155.1 Cherax quadricarinatus
CACTGCCCGCCCTCCCCCTCAACTGCTGCTCAACCACTGCCTACCACTGCCTCAACCGCTGCCTTGCCCTTGCCTCACCCGCTGCCTCAATCGCTGCCTCAACCGCTGCCTCTACCATTGCTTCAACCGTTTGCCTCAACTGCTGCCTCAACCACTGCCTCACCCACTGCCTCAACCGCTTCCTCAACCCACTGCTCTACTACTCTAGTCGCACTTAATCTACAAGCAGCAAACACAGTGAATTATTTGTGAAATTTTTTGAAGAGCACGGAGACATTATTTAATATAATGCTCACTCCAGCATAAACAAAGCCACACTGACAATTGTCAACCACTCCCTCGTATTTTTGTACAATTTCCTTCTTCAATTCTATCGTATTATTATTATTATTATTTTATTATTTTATTATTATTATTATTACAGGGACCCCCGGTTTGCGATATTAATCCGTTCCTGAGAGCTCATCGTAAACCAAAATTATCGAAAAGGAATCAATTTTCCCCCATAAAAAATAATGGAAATCAAATTAATCCGTGCAAGCACCCAAAAGTATGAAAAAAAAAAATTTTACCACATGAAATACAGTGGACCCCGGTTTAAAACGATCAGCTCCCAATGCGCCCAAATTTATGTAAAGTGTATTTATGCAAGTACGTTTTACGTGTATGTTTGGGGGTCTGAAATGGACTAATCTAATTCACAATATTCCTTATGACAAATTCGTTCAGTACTGGCACCTGAACATACTTCTGAATGAAATTTATATCGAAAACCCGGGGGGTCCACTGTATTAAGGTTAATGCACACAAACTGAAGAAGACATGCACAGTTTGTATACTCTACTAACAATAGAATACATGACACTACCTTTAATGAAGATCTGGTGATGATTGATGGGATGGGAGGAGGGGAGTGTGTCGAAGTTGTTAATGTTTAGAAGGGAAATCCCCTTCCATTAGGACTTGAGGTAGCAAGTCCTTTTCCGGGGTTACTTCCCTTCTTCTTTTAATGCCACTAGGACCAGCTTGAGAGTCACTGGACCTCTGTCGCACAACAAATCTGTCCATAGAGCTCTGTACCTCCCGTTCCTTTACGATTTGTCTAAAATGGGCCACAACATTGTCATTGTAATAGTCACCAGCACGGCTTGCAGTAGCTGTGTTAGGGTGATTTTCATCCATAAGGTTTGCAGTTCAACCCACTTTGCACACATTTCCTTAATTTTTGAAGTAGGCACAATGGATTCCATATCTGGCATAGGCTTCTCAGGGTTAGTCCGAAACCCTTGAAAATCTTTCTTAATTTCCATACTAATTCTCACCCTTTTTACCACAGGGTGGCACTAGAAGCTTTCTTTGGGGCCCATGGTAACTTATTTTGCAGAAAAAAAGCACCAAAAACACTGTGATAATATGGAATGTACCGAATGTATCCTTAAGATGCGAGCACACTGGCTGGGCTTGTAAACACTGGCACACACGGGGCAGTTCAGGCCACACATGGACACGTCTCAGACGAATCGCGTATACCGGGTTTTTAACGGGAACCGAGGGAAAAATTTTTTTTGTTTAAAATGTATCGAATTTCCGGATTTATCGGATACCAATGCCTTCGCAAACTGGGGGCCACTGTATTACTGTTGTTATTTTTAGCAGTAGAGAAATGTTTGATTCTTTGCTGTGTTCAAGAGTAAACACGTGATGTCACCGTCCAGTACCTGTCTGAATAGCCATTCCAATATGCAGTCTCATGAATGGGTTTACATTATTTATACTGTAGTTTAATAGCAAATAATGAACAAACAAAACACTCACCACACTGAGTGGTGTGGGGGAAAGGGCTGCCAGTTGTGGGGGGTCGGAGGGAGGGTAGCAGGGACTCGCAGGTGGCGAGAAACTTAAATATGATTTGGCGGTTGGGAATTCGCTAATGTGTGAAGCCCACGAAAGTTGAAAATGCAAATGTTGAGAGAGACCTGTAATCAATAATTCTAGTGGCTTCAACTCAAGCAGGAGAAAGCTGGTAGGTCCACATGTGAGAGAATGGGTCTGTGTGGTCAGTGTGCACTGTATAAAAAAATCCTGCAGCACGCATGCATAAAGAGGAAAAAAAAAACTTCGACCGTGTTTTTGGATTAAAAAAGCCGATTTTGAGGCTTTTTTTGTATAGTATTATGGTTGTATTCTCGTTTTCATGGTCTTTATTTGATAGAATGGAAAAAAATTTTACAGAAATAGTGGCAATTTTGATTAGTTTCACGATGAAAACGACCTTGAAATTGAGCTCAAAGTAGCGGAAATGTTTGATTTTTACCAATGTTCAAGAGTAAACAAATCACACCCACACATCCAATACCCCTTCAACTGGGGAGTCAGATATTCTTTCACTAGTGCACTGATATTATTTAACTATTTTTACAATAATGCAGTAGTCTGCAAAACAGTAAATTTTCTTATTTTTTGTGTGAATAAAAATCAAAAAAAGAAAGCAAGAGTAATATAAAGGGGCCTAGAGGACATGACTAATGAACAGAGGATATGTTATTTTAGTGCCAAGTATGTCTGCATTGTTTATTCTGGACCCTGTTTTTTAATTGGTATCTTTTTTAATTTTCATAAAAGTGGCCAAATTGTCAATTTCTTAACACTTTATTGGGTAGTTAAAATTGGTAAATGGGCAGTTTCTTGTACTCAGTTGATAGAAAAAATGGAGTTCTCAAGAAATTGCTATGAGTTTGGTCAACAGGAACAATTGAATTGGCTGAAAATAGGGCTCAGAGTCGGCAAAATTGCCAATGCGTATATATTGCTGAGATCGCTAACTTTGCGGGAGCGTAATTCTATCATTTTTCAATCAAATTTCGTACTTTTGGTGTCACTACCATCAGGAAAAGATTCTCTATCATTTCATAAGAAAAAATTATTTTTTTTTTCAGAAAGGGGCTTGCAACAGTCAAAGGGTTAATGTCACAAATGTATATCTCTTGTTTTGATAACTTATAAAACATATTTTGCTGTGTGTGTGAATTTCCTGTCTGTCTTATTGTATATGGTATTTCCTTACCGTAGGTTGCATGCCTCTCTAATGGGTACTTTATGGTGGAAGCTGTTTGTGCCACCAGAAGAGTGCAAAATATAATCCTTATCATACCTGTAGTTTATGGTGTCTATTCTCTCTGCCCTCTGATTCTGTAGTGTCTCAGTGGCAGTAAGCCTGTCACTGAGGCGCTGGAGCAAGAGAATAGTGGTGTCCATCTGACGTCGGGAGAGCTCCAGCTCAGACTGGCTTCCAGTGCTGCTTCCCTCACCAGTTGCAGCAATGCTGTAGCTACTCTCTTGCTGCCTTGCACCTGCACCATCACTAGCACTGTTTTGTCTTGTATTTCCACCACCACTAGGATTGTGTTGTTTTACACCACCATCACCACTAGGACTGTGTTGTCGTACACTTCCACCACCACTAGGACTGTGTTGTCGTATACCACCACCACTAGGACTGTGTTGTCGTACACCACCACCACCAGGACTGTGTTGTCGTACACCTCCACCACCACTAGCACTATGCTGTCTTGTACCTCCACCACCATGCTGTCTAGCACCACCACTACCATACTGCCTTGCTCCTCCACCTTGTTGTCTTCTGCCAATACTTTGCTGCCTCTTGCTACCACCATGTCTTCCAGTGACACTAGCACTAGTACTCCTATTGTCATGACTTGGTTTGGAACTTCCAATGTGCTGTCGGTTCACTGCCCATTTCTGATGCCACTGTATCTCTCATTGCTACTGAGCTGCTAAATATGATGATAGAACTTATGAGGTGAAAAATATTCATTCAAGGAAATGATATTTGGACAGTATAGTTATAATGACAATGGGTGCATAAAAGACTAACCTGGTTAGGTGTATACGGTGAGAGGTGATGATACTGTTGCTATCAGGGACATCAGCTTCTTTTTTCACTTTCACTTACTGCAATCACTCCTCCTGCCATTAATAAAATACTGTACTGAAAATTTCACATTAATATAATTTTAAAGATCTCTTCAAAGGTTTTGCAAAAGATAATAAATTTAACCTAATAAAATGAAAATCTTCTAAAAAAAACCAATGTTTTTTTCCATCTAACTTTAAGCAAGACAATAATATTTTAAGCTTTGTAGCTACCACATACATATTCATATTAAAATAGCAGCAGATGTACTATTTGAGGTGTAGGCATAAATTCCACATCTGAGTGAAAACAAGCAAGAAAAAATTGATGCATAACTTTAATTCTCAAAAGACAGAGAAGGAAGGAAGAGCAGTAGAACCAGTTTATTTCAAACAATCAAAGGAAAGTACTATAAGCCCTTCATACACACTGACTCAATCAGCATGTCCATGATTAAAAGACAAGAAATTTAAGGAGGATTACTAAATGCTGCTAGACATGGTGGTGATGACATTTTTTAACTAAAACAAGTGTAAGGTGATAAAGATTTAAAGCAGAAGTAAGAAGGCAATAGTATTATGCAGTATGAAAGAAAACGCTTTAACCCTTTGAGGGTTTGGCCGTACTAGTATGGCTTACGACCCAGGGTTTTTGACGTACTAGTACGCCTAAAAATTTTAGCTCCCTCCAATCTAGTGGGAGAAAGCTGGTAGGCCTACATATGAAAAAATGGGGGCTATGTGGTCAGTGTGCACAGTATAAAAAAAATCCTGCAGCAAACAGTGCTAATGAGGAAAAAAAAAAAAATTTGACGTTTTTTTGGAATAAAACAGCGCTTTGCACTTTATTTTCGTATGGTATTTTTTTGTTTTACTCTAGTTTTCTTGGTCTCCTTTTATAGAATGGAAGGGCATATTACAGAAATTGAGATGATTTTGACTGGTTTTACAATGAAAAGTACCTTGAAATTTGGTCAAAGTAGAAAAAGTTCGTTTTTTCCCCCCGTTCAAAAGTAAACAAACATCCAAAGACCCCAATCCGTCAATGGGGGGCAAAAAATTTCTTTCGCGGCCCCAAAATTTATTTATACTTTTTTACCAAATGCAGAGCTCAAAACATAAATCTATTTTTTGTGAGAAAAAAAAATTCAAAGTGGAAAGAAAAAGTTTGAAAAGGGGGCCTTGGACGGACAAATGAACAGAGGAAATTCATTTTAGTCCCAGGAATGTCTTTTTTGTTTATTCGGACCCTATTCAAAAATTGGCCCTTTTTAAAATTTGTGGAAAATTGGAAAAATTTTGCTAATTCTGACCCTGTACTGGATAGTTGAAATTGGTAAATGGGTGGTTTTCTTGCCTCACTCGTAAAAAAAAAAGGAGTTCTAGCGAATATTCTGTTTTTTGTGACTAACGTGGAATTGGCTGAAAATGGGGGACAAAGTGGGGAAAATGCCGATGCGTAAACATGTCGGACCGTAACTTCCGAGAGCAAATTCCCTAATTTTTTCCCTCAAATTTCATACTTTTGGGGGTCATTATGATCAGGGAAAAAAAATTCTCAATTTTTTCATAAGAAAAATTAATAATTTTTTTTTTTTTTTTTAAAATTGGCCGCCCCCAAACTTCTGGGAAAGGGCCCGTCGACCCCAAAAGGGTTTTAAAAGAAAAGAAAAGAACCCAGAGGTGGATACACATTGACAAAAGGGTGAGGTAAAACCAGAAAATATCGGTGGCCTTTTACAGATGTAAAAACATCCATCGGAACTTATACAGAGGGCTCCCCTTTACGGCTTTTGCTAATACGGGGATTTAAATTAGGGCCCAAATTCTTTATACACTTCCCCCCCCTTCCCCCCAGTCTGCTAAATGGGCTCTGCACACCACCCCTTTCAATCCCCATGCTCTCGTGTTTCTTATTCTGGGAAAATTTCCCTAAAGTTATTGCATATTTTTAATATGCTCTGATAATTATACTTATGTGAAATTGTGCCCAAATAAACTTAAAACACTGTGATGGCGTGCAGGTACCCCTTTAAAAACCCACTAAAAAATGTTTTCACATTTCTTAAAGCAATATTATCATTATTATTATTATTATTTTATTTTTTAATCATAAGGGGGTTGCCCCTAAATGAAATACTTTACGTTAAAAATGGACTTTTTCCCTTTAATTTCCATCTTTTAATTTATTTTTTAAAAATTTAAATATAAAAATACGTTACAAAATACAGTGGCCCCCCGCGAATGTCACCTCCCAAGGGAAACCAGTTATGTAAGTGTATTTAGGGAAAGTGCGTTTGTACGTGTATTTTTTTTGGGGTCTAAAAATGGACTAATTACTTCACATATTCCTTAGGGGAAAAAAATTTCGGTCAGTACTGGCACCTGAACATACTTCTGGAATGAAAAAAAATATCTTTAAAAAGGGGGCCCACTGTATAAAAAAAAAATACTTTCCCACCCACAGTAAAAAAAATTGACTAAATTGAGCTGTGGTTGTGGAAGTAATGGAAAGAATTACTTTTTTCCCCTTTAGTCCAACCCCCAAAGAAAAAAAGGGGTACACAATATTATTATGGGGTAACTGTAGAAAATTATTCCTTTTGTATCCCCTTCCCAACTCGGGGCATCATTCCCTCTATAAATTTTGTGTTCCCTGAAAAATGGGATTTTGCTTTTTATTTTTTTTTTTCTACTCCCCAAAATGGGAAAGACAACTTGTACACAAGGAAAGGTTTTTTTTATTTTTGAAAAAGCTTCACAAACTTGCAGAAATAAACCCTGTATAAACCCAAAAATTTGTACAGGTATTTAATACCGTTTGCCTGTTTAATTCCCCGTGTCTTGTTGTCTCTCTTTTCCGTTTGGCATTTTAGTTGTTAGAAATTTTTGGACCGGTAAACCCAAGGTATGTCGTTTGGTAAGGGAAATTTAAAAATTTGCTCTGGGGCACTTTTAAATTTTTGGGTTTGTATTTTTTCTTGAAATTTTGGGGGGGGGGGAGCAAACCACTTCGACTTTCTATTTTAAAAATACTCGGGTTTTCCCCCTACATTAAGACACGCATTTTTTAAGGTAATTTAATGAGTGTTGTTTATATATTTTATCACTGGGGGGGTGTTTTAAACCCTTTTCAGGGCCCAAAGGGCCCAAAAAATGGGGGAGTCCCCCGCCCCCTGCCCAAGAATTTTAAAAAAAAAAATTTTGGGTTATTTTTTTTTTGGAAATCGTAAGAATCTTTTTGTGAAGGTAATAAAAAAAAAAAAGTTCAAAATTTGGGAAAATTAAACAAAATTATGTTTCTCGCGAATTTTTGATGTGTCAGCGATATTTACAAAGGGGGTGGCGTTTTTTTGCCGCGGGGGACTCCCATTTTAGGGCCAAATTAACATTTTTCCAATAAACCAAATTCTTAGCTTTTTTCACTAGAAATTAAATTTCAAATTCAAATCGATTGAGCACAAAAAACCCCAAAGTCAACTGTTTTCAACTACAAAAAAAAGTGAGGGGAAAATTTTTTAATTTTGGGCCCAAAATTTTAAACACAAAGTTCAAAATTTTCCCAAATTTTCCCAAAATAGGGTCCAGAATGAAATATGTAGGCATTCCTGGCATTTTTAAAACTAAAAATTTCCTCTTTCTTTAAAGTTATGTTTTGAGGTTTTTCCCAAAAAAATTTCCCTTTTTGATTTTTTTTTCCCCAAATGTTTTTTATTCAAAACCAAAAAAATAGAAGATTTACTTTTATGAATACTGAAATAATTGTATAAATATTCAACCATTTTTTGTGAATGTATATTAGACCCACCAGCTGACGTGTAAACGTGTGAGGTCTTTTGTTTACTCTTGAATAGGGGGAAAAAAATTTAACATTTCTGCTACTTTGAGCTAGTTTCAAGCCTTTCCAGTGTTTTAAAAACCAATCAAATCACCTCTATTTCTGAAATTTTTGTCTTCTATTCTATCAAATGGGGACCAAAAACCGCAAATACAACTAAAAAAAACATGCAAAAAAAAAAACTGCAAAGTTGCTTTTTTAAAACGAAAAATCATGTTTCATTTTTTTTCTCTCATTTACACAGTGTGCGGGCGGGATCTGTTTTATGGGGTGCACCCAAAACCACAAAGTTTGTATTCTCTCATATCAGGCCCAAATGTACCACCCCACGGGTTTATCAAGTGACTGACTCATGGCGTAGATCTCTTTTGGGGACCCTGAACGTAAAGCCTTTAGATCTCGGGAGGAAACCCTAAAAGGGGGTTTAATATTGTATATTATCTGTGGGTTTGGTATCCAGGAAGCTCCCAAATTGCCTACCCCCTTTGACTTTCTTTTAATAAGTACTACTCCCCCTTCATCTTACATAAAGACAAACAAAAATATTTAAAGGAACAATGTACGTAGGGTGTGTTTTATTTTTTTTATTTTTTTTTTAATCCCTTTATTTCCCTTTTGCTCACTTGGGTTAAATTTTGGTTTTTTGGTATTTTTTTGCTTTTATAAGTAAAAAAAAGGGGCTTTCCCTCTTTATGGGGGTTTACCCCTGGAAACCCTAACACCCCTGTTTAAGGGGGGCCCTCTACTGTCCCACACATGTGGAGCCAAAAATTTATAGTACAGCATATGGGGATGTATGAACCCGGGACAAGATTCTTTACTTTTTTAAGCCCCCGGTTTTGCTCTGTAGATCCCTTCCTCTCCCACTACATTTTTAAAATGCTCCAAACTTCAAAAACCCTCAGACCAAACCCTTTTCCCTTTTTTTTTCTTCTCCCTTTTTCCCCTTTCTTATTTCCTTTTTTCTTTTTGGGTTGTTTTTCTTCTGCCCTATGTTTTTTTTCCCTTCTTTATTTATTTTATTTATTTGCCCCCCCCCCCCTTTTGGGTTTTTCTTGCTCTTACCCTCTGGGCCCAGCCCCCCTTGCAGTGCTCCTCTTTTTTTAGTTTTTGACGGGCCCCCTCCTACTCTTCCAAACCTTTCCCCACACTATTTCCCCTTCCCCCCCACTCCCTACCACAACTTTTTACTACTACCACCCCTTGCCTATATATACCCCCCCTGCTCTCCTTCCCCTTTAGGCCCTTTGTAAAGGCCCAAAAGTCGGCCCGAAACGTCGTTGAAAAGCCCTTCTTCATGTGCGGGTTTTTTTGTGTATCGTTCCAGCCCCGGGGAATTTTTGCTTTTTTTTTTTTTTGTTATTTAGTGTTATTGAAGCAAAAACCCTTTCCCGAAGTTTCCCATTTTTTAAGGTTTGGGGAAAAAATTTACGAGTGGGAGGGGTTGGGTTTTTGGGGAGTGAGCTTGATGTTATTAAATAGAATTAAAAAAACCTTATTTTTGGGGGTAACATTAAAAGGTTTGGGTTGGAAAAAATGTTCTGTTAGTGGGATATATTGGTGAAGGATCTGCCTAGTTGGGCCCCATTAGGCCTGTGTAGTGTTCCCCCTTTTCCCATATGTTCTTATTAATGCGAAAAGAGCCCAATGAAAAACTACCTTTCAAAAAGGGACAATAAAAAAAATCCTTCTAAAAACCCCATCCATATACATTTGCCCAACCTATTTTTTATGCTCCCCAAGCCATAGCTTTTGTAACCTAATTTTTCCCAGGGAACCCTGGTGCATTTCCACCCCCAGGGTTAACTACTACTACAACCCAGTTTGTCGGAAAATTCTTCTAAGGTTGGGGAAAACCTTGCTTTCCTTTTGCTTATTACCAGTTATTTGGCCCCCCAACCCCTGGGTCAAAAGTCAGAGGTAGGTGTGTGTGTGTGTGTAATTTTATATAAATATATATATATATTAATATATATAAATATTTTAAAATTATATAAATATATATTTATATTTTATATATATATATATATATATATATTGGGGTGTGTGGGGTATATTTTTTAATGTTATAGGTGTGTGTGTTAAAAAAAATTGTAAATGTTTGTGTGTATATAATATAAAATTATAAAATGTATATTTTGGGGTGTGTGGGGGTGAAATAAATTTTAAAATATTATTTTATATATATTATATATAAATATATATATATATATATATATATATATATATTAAAATATATAAGGGTATATGGTGTGTGTGTTTTTTATATATATATATATATATATATATATATATATAATAATATATAATAAAATTTTATAATGTATATTTTTTGGTGTGTTTGTATATATAAAATTTTTTAAAAATATATATATTTATAAATAATATATTTTATATATATATATATAATATATTTTTTTTTTTTTATATAAAAAATATAAATATAAAGGGGAATTCGAAAAGAGCATGCGAAATATACAAAAAACACTAAACTCGGGTAAAGGAGTCCCCTCGTTAACTACGAATTTTTTAAAACCCCCCAAAGGAAATACCCGGGCTTTAAAATCCCCACATTTTAAACCAAACCTTTTCGGAGAAGGTTTACACTTTTACCCAAGGCTGAACCCTTTCCCGGAAAGGGGGACGTTTTACCCAAAGTTCGGAACCCTTCCCCAAAAGGTTTTGGTCAAAAGGGTGGGAATGCCCCCCCCTTTAATTTGGTCCATTGGGGGAGTTTGGCAAAAAATTTTGCCGTCTACCGCCCTTAAGGTTCGTAGGTTCAGGTCTCCTTCAGCCAGAGATCAGGTTTTTTTTAAATTTCGCATGTTTCCTGGCAAATTCCTTGCATTTTTTAAAATCCTAGAAAAGGGTAAATGCATGCGGGGGATGAGATGAAAAGTTTTGTAACCCTTCCCCCCCTTTAAAACCCGGGCTCCCTTTTGGATCAAAACTGTACGCATCCCTACAGGGCCAAGGTTTTTGGGTTTCCCGTTGGGTTTGGGAGGGGGTAAAGCACTGGGGTTACCTTGCCCTTTAAGGGTTTCGTAGGTTGAGTCCCCCTTGGGCCAAAAACAGGTTTATTTATAATAATGTAACAGGGCCCCCCCGGGGTTTAACGATTTTTTTTTCCTTCCAGAAGATGTTAAATGGCCAGAAACGGGACCAAAATTTTTTTCCAAAAGGGAAAATTGTAAAGGGTAGTTTAAAGGTCCAATTCAAAACCCCCAAACCCTACACTACAAACCCCCACTTACATAAAAAACCCTTAAACAAAATTTGGGTTTCCCCATTGGGAGGTGACTTTAAAAGCGGGGGCCCACTTTATATAATTATATATATATAAATATATATATATATATATATATATATATATATAATTTTCATCCCGGGGCCCCCCACATAGCGATTTTAATCCGTGAAAGAGGGCTCTTTTTAGGGTTAAAATTGATCTATGCGAATAAATTTTTCCCCCCAAAAATAAATAAGGGAAAATTAAAATTAATCCGGCAAGACCCCCAAAAAAAGGGGTTTATGAAAAAAAAAAAAATTTTAAACCCAGGGAAAATTTTTAAATTTTAATATCAAAACCCTAAAAAAGGTTGCAAAATTACATGAATTTACTTCTATTGAAGATCGGTGATGATTGAGGGGTTGGGAGGGGGGGGGAGAGAGTTTTAATTTTTTAAAAGGGGAACCCCCCTTCCCATTAAGACTTGAGGTGTCAAAGCCTTTTCTGGGGTTATTTCCCCCTTCTTTTTTTAAAATGCCATTTGGGGAACCGCTTCAGAGTCACTGGACTTCTTTCCCCAAAAACTTATCTTTTTCCATAGGGGGCCTGTACCTCTCGTTCCTTTATGACCTCCCAAAAAGTTTTTCAAAACTTTGTCAGTTTTATAGCCCAACCAGCAGGGCCCTTGCAATAGCTGTGTGAGGGGTTTTTTCATCCTAAAGGGTTTTTTGCACTTAAAGGGCCCCCTTGCACGGGATTTCCTTAATCTTTGTAGTAGGCAATTTCTTCAATTTCTCTCTCCTCCCCCCCGAACCATTTTCCCCTCGGGTTTGGCCCTTTGCTGTTGAAGTTGATCTATCAGTCATCAGGGGTTTAAAGTTTCCATTGTCCCCCTCCACCAACTTTTCCCCCTCTTTCCCCACTAACCTAAAACCCAAGGATTTTTCCCCAATGCCATAATGGTTTCCTAAAACTGGCTAGGTTCTCGGGGTTAGCCTAAAACCCCTTTCAAAACCCCCTTTGGTTTCTACACATTCTGGCCACAGTTTTTTCCCAAGCGAGTTAAAAGGTTTCTTTGTCACTTCCCTCCCAACCTTACCTAAAAGGGGTTTTAAAAATTTGAGGATTTTAAAAGTGACTCTCCAAAACTTTTTTAAGAGTCATTGATTTTTTCTGAGGTCACAAAAAAGCACCTTTCAAACAGAGCTTTTGTGTACAGTTTTTAAAAAGTTTGCAAAAACCCCCTGCGGGTTCCATGGGGGCCCCCAGGAAAAGGAGTGGGTTTTTTGGGGGCAAAAACTTTTACCTTAATGAATTTCATGTCCCCATAAAATCGCTCTGCCACGCTGTAGGGTGACCAGGGGCATTGTTAACACCCGGGGGCACTTAATTTTCTAATTTCTTTTTAGTTGGTTAAACTTCACATTGGGGGGAAATGCAAAGGGGTAAAAAGTCATTTGAAAAAATCCCCCAGTAACCCCCGCCCTTTCTGTTTGCCCCCACAAACACACACAAAAATTCCCCCTTGGGGGAAAATTCCCTTTTTCCCGCCCGGTTTTGGGAATTTTTCCCCCCCCAGTGGAAAAACCTTAAAAAAAGGCTTTTACTTTGCAATCACCATAGCATTTGGGAACACATCAACAAAGTAAGCCTGTCTTTTCCCAGGGTTTTGTTTTGGGAGGGGCCTTTTTCCCCCTGAATAATGTAGGTCCTGTTTTGGGTTTTCTTCCAAAACAGGGCCCCCTTTTTATCACAATTTTAAACCCCTTTGTTTTTAGGTTTGTCCTTTACTGTTATGTATCCTTGAATTCCTGCACAAAATTTTTCAGCGGGTTTGTGGTCCCAACTGGAGCCCCACCATGCCTTTTTCAAACTATGTATGCCACTAAGCTTTTTTAAAAACTCTCAAACCAACCTTTTCTGCCCTTAAAAATTTACTCACATCAAACATAAATTTTTCAGGCATTTTTTTTAATTAAATTTCCCCAAGGGAACTTCCTAGCCTTTTCGCTTATGATCGCTTGAGAGACCTATTCCCGCAAAGGGGTTTTTATTTATCCACCCCAATTTAAAAGTCTCTCAACATCTTCCATTACTTTTCGATCTCTGTTTTGAAAACACGTTAAAACCCTTTGGGAAGGGAAAAGCTTTCCCTTTATTGCCTTTCTGTTGCCCCCAATAGTAAGGATGGTTGATTTGGGGTTTTTTGTACAACCTGGCCAGGTTTGGCGACAAACCCCTCCCCTTTCATACTTAACATGATCTTTTCTTCCCTCCCTATTTGTTAAATTTTCAACCCTTTAAAAGGGTGTAAAGGGGGGGGATAGAAATTTTTTTTTTTGGGGCCCATGGTCACTTATTTTTTCAGATAAAAAACACCAAAAAAAACTAATAATAAAGAAATGTTCCGATTTTATGCTTGGATTTTTACCCGGGAGGCTGGTGGTAAACAAAGCCCCCCAGCGGCACTGTGAGGCGGGGTAAGGGGCACATTGGACGCTCCCCGGGAAAGAAAAAAGCGGGGGAGCGGGGTTTTTTTTAGCGGTATGCCCGGGGAAAATTTTTGCGGGTTTTAAAAGGGGAGCGGTAGCGGGTTTTTAAAGTTAATTTTGATGCCCACGGTAAAGCGGGGGGCCACTGTATAAGTATATATATATATAAAAAAAATAAATATTATATATAAATATAATATTATTATATATATATTTTTTTAATTTGCATGGGGGGGCCACCTCTTTGGGGTAAATTGTGGGCCCCCCAAACCCTGGAGAAGTGGTTAAAAAAAGGGTTCAAGGAAAAATATTTTTGGGTTTCTTTCCTGAAGCCATTTGAAAAAATTTTTCCCCTTTCCCCCACCCCCCCCCCCCATCCTTTTTTAAAAAAAATTTTTTTTTTTTTCCAATAGGAATTTTTTATTACATAAATATTTCACAGAAAATTTAAGAGATTTTCATTTTTGATAAAAGGTGGCATTACGGGACAAAGTTTTTACGTGGTATCACCCATTATTAAAGGGGGGAAAAAACCCCATCCCCGCTCCTCAGAGCTGGGGCCCTTTTGCCCCCAAAAAGCAGCATGCAAATTTCCCCCCTTTGAAAAGCCCCACTGAAACCGCGGGGAAAAGAAAACTAGCTGCCCTGGGGTTTCCCAGTTACCCCGGGTGAGTCCTTTTTTTCCCCCTCCCCTTAAGGAAATTAGATGCACTCTTTCCCCCTGACCAAGGGTCTTGGCCTATGGGAACAAAATATAAAGATGGGGGAAGTTTTTCCATATTTTTTTAGACTTTTGGGACTCCCTAAAAACTGGCAGCTGCCCCCCCCTTCCTCCCTGGGTATTGGGGGGATAGGGGTATTGGAAAATAAAAATTTTTGGGGAAATAATAATGGAGATATTTATATATATATATTTTATATATATTATATTATTAAATTATTTTATACAGGGGACCCCCCGCTTTAAAGATCACCCCCCAAATGGGGGACCCCAAATTTTGTAAATGTAATTTTTGTAAGTGGGGTTTTTTTAAAAGGTATGTTTTTGGGGGGCTGAAATGGACTAATCTACTTCCCCAATATTCCCCTTTGGGGGAAAAAAATTTGGGCAGGGACCCGGCACCTGAAAAACTACTGGAAAAGAAAAAAGTTCGTTTAACCGGGGGGGGCCCCGTATATAAAATATAAAATAATAAAATTAATATATATAAAATAAAATATATTTATATATATAATTTTATATTATATATATATTAATATATATTTTTAAAACCCCTTCATACCACATAAAAAGGGATACACAAACACTGGGGTCTCTGGCTGGGGGAGACCGATCCACAAACCTTGGAAAAAGGTACGCAGTGTTTTAACCCAAACTACCCCCCACTGGCCAATACCTTGGAGTCCAGCTTTCGTAGACTTTTTATCCAAGGGGAGCCAAACTTTCCCGGGAGAAGGGGTTACAGCTTTTTATTCATCCCCCGATGCATCAGGGTTAAAATAAGTATTTTAAAAATGCAAGGGTTTTCAAAAAAGGGGCGGCGAAATTTACACGAAACGGGTTTTGGCTGAAGGAGACCCCGAACCTACGAACCTTGGAAAAAAAGTACGCATTGCTTTTTCCCAAACTACCCCCCTCTTATAATTTTTCCCCCTGCTGGGAGAGTTTAAAAGCTGTGGGCCTTCTCCCTGAAAGCTTTTGGCCCGCCTTGGATCAGGGGTTGGGGGTGGGCTGGACACCCGGGGGGTTTTTCCCGTGTGGGTGGATTTTTTTTAAGCGCTGCATACCTTGTTCCGGGGTTGGGGGGTTAAGGGCTTCTTTGCCAGAGATTTGGGGTTTGTGGTATTTTGCCCGGGTCGCGACTTCCTTGGGATTGTTTTGGGATCTTGGTGGGGCGATGCATGGAGGGGGGGAGATGGGGGGGGTGGGGCCTTTCCCTGAAAGCTGGCTCCCCTTTTTGGGGCGGAGTTTTGGGGGGGGGGACTTCCCGGGGGTTTTGGGCCGGGTGTGGGTGGATTGGTTTGGGGCGCTGCGTTTCCTTGTTCCCCTGGTTCGTGGGGTTTGGGTTCCCCCTTTAAAATGAGATCGGTTGGGGTTTTTGTAAAGTTTCACCTGCTCTTTCGAATTCCTTTCATTGTTGGGTGTTTCTGGTGGGGCCCGATGCATGCGGGGGGTGAGATGAGGAGCTTTTGGGCCTTCTCCCCGAAAAACCCGGCTGCCCCTTTGGGTCCGGGGGCCCGGCGGGGCTGGGGCTCCGGGGTTTTTGGTCTGGTGTGGGTGGATTTGGGGGAGCGGGTCGGTTTCTTTGGGTTTCCCAAAATTCGTGGGTTCGATTCCTTTGCCAGGGGGCAGTGTTTGTGTATGGGGTTTTGCCTGCTCTTGCAAATCCTTTTCATATTGTATATATGTATTATTATAAATATATATTTATAATATATATATAAATAAAATATATATATATATATAAAATTTTATATATATATATTTTTTTTTTTTTTTTTTTTTTTTTTTTTTTTTTTAAAAAGTCGGCCGCTCCCACCCAGGCAGGGTGCCCCAAAAAAAAAAGAAAAACCCCCAAAAAAAAAATACTTTCACATCATTAAAATTTCCCACAATCGCACATTATCACTGTTTTTTTTCAGAGGTGCTCAGAATACC
Source organism: Cherax quadricarinatus (assembly GCF_026875155.1). Classification (NCBI taxonomy): domain Eukaryota; kingdom Metazoa; phylum Arthropoda; class Malacostraca; order Decapoda; family Parastacidae; genus Cherax; species Cherax quadricarinatus. Next base: position 16,152 of record NW_026509029.1, read on the forward strand.
AAACAAGTTAGAAAACAAAAAACATTTAAAGATACACAACCTACCCTCCAAACTGGGCCCAAAATCCCCAAAACCCCCCCTTTAAAAATGAAAGGGATTTTAAATTTTCCCATTTCCAGGACCAAGGGCCCATTTATGAAAATAAAACCCGGGTTTTCCCCGAAAACCCCCTTTACTAAAATTAATTTACCCTGCTCCCAAAAAACAGATGTCAGGGGCCCAAGTAAACCCTTTGTCTCCATTCCCCCTATCTAACACGCTCACGCAAAGCTTGTGGGAAATCCAAGGCCCCCTTTCCCACAAAACCCCTTTCCCCCCTCTCCCAACCCCCTTTTGAGGACGACCCCCCACCCCCGCCTTTTCCCTTTCCCCCTTTGATTTATATGCTTCCCTGTCATTCTACTGTGATCCATTTTTTTTCTCTAAAAGAAACCCAAAAACCCCCTCAACAACCCTCTTCTGCCCTCTGACTTTAAAATTTAAATTTAACTCCCACCCTTCCCCCTAATTTCCCCAAATCCCCAAATTTTTTGCCCTAATTTTACACCACACATTGGCCCCCTTTAAAAAGGGCATTCCACTGCCCCCCAACCGTCTCCTCGCTGCTGCATTTACCACCCAAGCTTCCAAACCCCTATAAAGGGGTGTTTTTACTTTCTATACTTTCATAAAATTCCCCTTTTTTGCCTCCCCTAGATAACGTTTTTTGATCCACATATTTCCTCAAAAAACACCCCTCACCTTTTTTCCCTCATCAATTCTATGATTAAAACCCCATCCTTCATAAATCCCTCCGCCCCAACTTTAACTCCCCGTATCTGAAAAAAATTCACTTCTTCCATACTCCCCCTCCCCAATTTGATATCCCAATTTTTTTTTATCTAAATCATTTGACACCCTTTATCACCTTTTTTTTTTTTCTAGTTCAAATTTCAACTTTTTACCTGTTACACACATTCCCAAACTCATCCACTAACCCTTTTTTTTGGGAAATTTTTTTTTAAAAAACCCCCCATAAGACAAATATCATCACAAAAAGTAACTGTGTCCCAAATTCCCCTTTTGAATTTGATTCCCCCTAAAATTTTCCCCCCCTCCCCAAACACCCTTGCATTTACTTCCTTTTCAACCCCATCTAAAAAAATGATTAAACAACCCCTGGTGACATTTCAAATTTCCCCGGGGCTAAGACCCACTTTTTTCCGGGGGAAATATTCCCCCTCTTTACACAACCCCAAAACCCGAGCCTCCTATCCCCATAAAAACTCTTTACAGCCATTTTTAAAAACTTTCCACCTATTCCCTATACTTTCAACATCGCCCCCCATTGTCCTCTATCCACTCTATCATATGCCTTTTCTAAATCCATAAATGCAATAAATAACTTCCCTATCTTTAAAACTAAAAAACTTTCACATTATGGTTCAATTAAACACCTGATCTACACATCCCCCACCCCCTCTAAAAACCCCTTGCTCATCCCCAATCCTACTTTCCCGTCTTACCTCTAATTTTTTTCAATTATAACCCCACCGTAACTTTTCCCGGTATACCAGTAAGCTTATTCCTCTTATTTTTTTTACAGTCTTTTTGCCCCTTTCCCTTTTTATAAAGGGGACTTACATGCTCCCCCTGCCAATCCCCAGGTACCTTCCCCCCTTTTTAAACATTTTTTAAACAAAAATACCAACCACTCCCCACTATTCCCCCCCGCTTTTAAAATTTCTGGGCATGTCCCATCATTAGTGGGTTTACCCCCTTTATTTTTCGTAATGCCTCAAATACCTTCCCCACATTACATTCTGTTTTTTCACTCCTAAAAGATGGGATACCCCCCTGACCAGTGATGAAATTTCTGCCTCTGTTTTTTTCCTTAACATTTAAAAGTTCCCCAAAAAATTCTCGCCATCTACCCAATACCTCCATCTCCCCATCTACTAACTCCCCTACTCTGTTTTTAACTGACAAATCCATATTTTCCCTAGGCTTTCTTAACTTGTTTAACTCACTCCAAAATTTTTTCTTATTTTCATTAAAATTTCTTGACAGTGCCTCTCCCACTCTATCATCTGCTCTCCTTTTGCACTCTCTCACCACTCTCTTTACCTTTCTTTTACTCTCCATATACTCTGCTCTTCTTATAACACTTCTGCTTTGTAAAAACCTCTCATAAGCTACCTTTTTCTCTTTTATCACACCCTTTACTTCATCATTCCACCAATCACTCCTCTTTCCTCTGCCCCCACCCTCCTATAACCACAAACTTCTGCCCCACATTCTAATACTGCATTTTTAAAACTATTCCAACCCTCTTCAACCCCCCCACTACTCATCTTTGCACTAGCCCACCTTTCTGCAATAGTCGCTTATATCTCACCCGAACTTCCTCCTCCCTTAGTTTATACACTTTCACCTCCCTCTTACTTGTTGTTGCCACCTTCCTCTTTTCCCATCTACCTCTTACTCTAACTGTAGCTACAACTAAATAATGATCCGATATATCAGTTGCCCCTCTATAAACATGTACATCCTGGAGCCTACCCATCAACCTTTTATCCACCAATACATAATCTAATAAATCTACTTTCATTACGTGCTACATCATACCTTGTATATTTATTTATCCTCTTTTTCATAAAATATGTATTACTTATTACCAAATTTCTTTCTACACATAGCTCATTTAAAGGCTCCCATTTACATTTACCCCTGGCACCCCAAATTTACCTACTACTCCCTCCATAACATTTTTACCCACTTTAGCATTAAAATCCCCAACCACCATTACTCTCACACTTGATTCAAAACTCCCCACGCATTCACTCAACATTTCCCAAAATCTCTCTCTCTCCTCTACACTTCTCTCTTCTCCAGGTGCATACACGCTTATTATAACCCACTTTTCACATCCAATCTTTATTTTACTCCACATAATCCTTGAATTAATACATTTATAGTCCCTCTTTTCCTGCCATAGCTTATCCTTCAACATTATTGCTACTCCTTCTTTAGCTCTAACTCTATTTGAAACCCTGACCTAATCCCATTTATTCCTCTCCACTGAAACTCTCCCACCCCCTTCAGCTTTGTTTCACTTAAAGCCAGGACATCCAGCTTCTTCTCATTCATAACATCCACAATCATCTCTTTCTTATCATCTGCACAACATCCACGCACATTCAGACTTCCCACTTTGACAATTTTCTTCTTCTTATTCTTTTTAGTAATCTTTACAGGAAAAGGGGTTACTAGCCCATTGTTCCCGGCATTTTAGTTGACTTTTACAACACGCATGGCTTACGGAGGAAAGATTCTTATTCCACTTCCCCATGGATATAAAAGGAAAATTAATAAGACCAAGAACTATTAAGATAAAATCAAAGAAAACTCAGATGAGTGTGTATAAATAAATGTGTACATGTATGTGTAGTGTGACCTAAGTGTAAGTAGAAGTAGCAAGACATGCCTGTAATCTTGCATATTTATGAGACAGACAAAAGACATCAGCAATCCTACCATCATGTAAAACAATCACAGGCTTCGTTTTACACTCACTTGGCAGGACGGTAGTACCTCCCTGGGTGGTTGCTGTCTACCAACCTACTACCATATATAATATATATATATATATATATATATATATATATATATATATTATATATATATATATATATATATATATATATATATATATAGATAATGTACACACAGACACATGCATGCACATACAACAGGCCTAGTGTGTCATCGACATATGCCTAGGACCAAATGGTAACTAACACACACACACACACACACACACACACACACACACACACATACACATGCATACTATATGACAGTGCAACTTAGGTAGTTTTTGTTCCTGTTATGTAACTTATCATATGGAGTAGGGCACTCTTGTTCAGTAATAAAAGCTAGTAACAGAGTTCCTCGTGACACCTACCAACATCTCCTCTACTTCCACTTATAAACTACACTCTTTAATAATCAGGCACACTGTTGCTCCCATCTCTAACTCTCCTTCCTCTCTCGTTACTAAAATCACTACCACACGGTCACCCACTCTTCCGGGCGTGGTATATGATGTAATGATAATGATACAATAATAATGCACACTTGCTACACTAGGCTGTACACAGCTGCCAGAGAGAACTCGCGCAATTACTAAAACTCGTTTATATGTATGACGAGCTATTGGAGTGTGAGCAGGGTAATATTTTGTGAAGGGATTCAGGGAAACCGGTTAACCGGACTTGAGTCCTGGAGGTGGGAAGTACAATGTCTGCACATTAACCCTTAAACTGTCCAAACGTAGATCTATGTTTTTTCAACATTTGAAATTATGTAAAAAAATAGATCTTTTTTTTTTTTTTTTTTTTTTTTACATTTGAAAACGTGTAAAAAAACTTTGATCTACGTTTTTTTTGTTATATTTGAAAATATGTAAAAAAAAACGTAGATCTACTTTTGGAGCACTACGCATGTGAACATAGATTTGTTTGGACAGTTTAAGGGTTAAAGAAGGAGTTTGGGATATTGACTATTTGGAGGGACTTCTAAACTGTCGTATATGAGCGTCTCTGCAAAGACAGTGATTATGTATGAGTGATGGTGAAAGTGTTGAATGATGAAAGTTTCTTTTTTCTTTTTGTCCTCTGCCTCGGTGGGAGACGCGGATGTTGTTACACCCAACACACACCACACACACACACACACACACACACACACAACACACACACACACACACACCACCACCCCCCACCACCCCCCCCCACCCCCCACACACACACACCCAACACCACACACATACAAAGGCCTAGTGTCTAATCGACATGTGGCCTAGGACCAATGGTAATAACAGGCCTCTAGTGTCTAATCGACATGTGCCTAGGACCAAATGGTAACTAAACACAGGGACACACACACACACACAGACAAACACAGAAGAAAGACACACACGCACATACACACACACACACACACACACACACAACACACACACACACACACACACACACACACAAAGCATGCATACTACAGCCTAGTTGTTAATCGGACATGTGCCTAGGACCAAATGGGTAATAACCACATGCATGCATACAACGGCCTAGTGTCTAATCGAATTGTGCCTAGGACCAAATGGTAACTAACACACACACACACGGTTGAAGCAGTATCGCTAAATAGGCTCCCAGGATTTAGCGTTTTGTGGCTGTCCTAAGATTTATTGCGGTCGTCGTACCTGAGTGATCAGTGAACATACCTACAAGAGTGTAATAGCTTTCAAAGTGCGAATATGTGATAGGTCAGAATTTTACAATTTAAATTTGAATGAAATTTGAGTGAGGGAGGGTAGCGCAGTCAGCTGATAAGGCTAATGGCCGCGTGTTGACACAAAATATCCAAACATGTTACTTGGTGTTAACGGTGTGATCTGTGAAATATTAACAGATACATTGTTGGTTGATTATAGCAGCGTTTGTAGGTGTAAGCGTCAGAAAAGAGTGATAAGTAAATACTGAGTAAGAAAATTTAGTACATCCCCCGCTGTTGGTGGTGTGACTGTAGTAACATCATCAGACTTGTTATGACCTAATACTGCTACTAAGAAAAAGAGGGAATTACAAGTCTTAAAAGAAAAAGAAAATAAAAACTTGAATGCATGATAAGTTCCTGAAGGAGTTACAAAAATTGAAGGAGTTGATAGACGACCAGCAGGAACCTCCATTGTTTGCAGCGACATCACTGCCCTATTTGTGGTTAAATTTTTGGTAGTGTCTAAAGTCTCAAGTGTCTCGCCTGCTGGTTGTATGCTATACATTCTCTCTCTCCCTATTTCTGTACAGGAGATAGATAGTGGTAGTAAATTATCTAATATCGCAGGTAAACTCCAGAAGTGTTGTGTGGCCATAGTTGAACCCCCCCCCCCGTTTTTCTGAGGGACAAACTAGTAAACAAAGTACGCACAACAAACCACAGTGTGCACACCCGATAATTATTGTTATAATAAACATTAGTATATAAATAATAAGGAATTGAGTGAGAAAAAATTAATCCTATAAATCTTCAAAAGTAAAGAAGCCGTAGTGTGCGGAGATCTGGGCCGGGAGAGAGGAGAGATACGGGAACCAGCAACAATAACAATAGTGTTATACGTGGACCCCCCCCCTCTTTTTCAAAGAACGACAAGCTAGTAAACACACACAAACACAAGTGTACGCAAATTTAATATTATATAGTATATATTAGTGCATATTAATAAGAATTGATTGTGAAAATTTTTTTATAATTCTTCAAAAGGGTAGCGTAGCCTGTTATATAGCCTAGAGTGTGCAGCACGCACACCCCACACCCACACACACCCACACACACCACACACACTCAACCCACACAAACCCACACACACCCACAGACACCAACACACACCCAACACCTACACACACCACACACACACCACACACAACCACACACACCCACCCAAACCACACCAAACCACACACCCAACCACACACCAACCCACACCCACCACACACCCACCCACCCACACACCCACCCACACACCCACCCACTCACCCACCCACACACCACCCACACACCACCCACACACCCCCACACACACCCACACACACCCAACAACCCACACACCCACACACCCACACACCCACCCACACACCCCACACCACCACACACACCCACACTCACACACAAAACACACCACCCACCACCCACACACAACCCACACACACCACCTCACACACCACACACACACCCCCCACCACACCACTCACACCCCCCCACACTCCCCACACACACACACACACGCAACACACACACACAACACACACAAAACAACACACACACATTATTGCCAGACTCACAACATACACTCCCCCCACCCCACCAACATCTCACTCCTTCACCTGATCCCTCCCTCCCTCTTTCACCCTCCCCTCCCCACCTCTCCCTCACCACTTGCTTCCACTCTCCCTTACCACTCCCCCTCCCATACTCTCCCATATAGCCACAGTTCCTCCTCCTTACCTTCCCCCCACCCCACACTCTTGCATATACAATACTAACCAAACCAAACAGAATTACATAGGTTTCCCACTCTGAGGCAATCAGGATAAAAACAAAAATGGTGTTGCCAGAGAGCAACAAGAAAAACACAAGGGACAGGAGGAGGAACTGCAAAGGAAGATTGGCAGCAGAGGCTCACAAAATGGGAACAAGAATGGGAAAAGGAAACTAGAAGAATTAGCTGAGAATGGAAGAGAGGTAGACTTGGTAAGCAGGAAGTGGGAGGTGGAAAGTCAAAGCAGCAGAGGCAAGGATACAGAGTTTAGAAGCAGGAACTGGAAATCTGAACAGCCTAAAGAACTAAAGAACATTATGGGTGACAACAGAGACCGTAACTCAGCCACAAATAAGGGGACTAGTAGGGAAAGGATGAGCAAAAACTGCATGTAGAAGCTTTCAGTGGAGGACTGTAGTAAATGAAAGAGCGAAGCTATATGTGGAGGCCCTAAAGACCACAACGAGCCCAGGGAAAGCCGAGAGGAGAAGGGAAAATGACAGTCCACTGAGCCCATGTACAGTAGCTAGGAAACTGAAGAAAGGAAAGCTGCAATGGAGGAAATCAAATTGAATGAGGGGATACAAGGGTATGCAGTGGGAGAATGAAAGGGTGAAGGTCAGTCTTTGTGTTATGGGCTACAGGAAGTTGAAGGGGAAACTTATTGAAGCAAGGAAAACAAGGGGGAAAAAAAGCAATTGAAAGCATCCATCCTATTAAATCGGAGAAGGCGACATGACCCAGCTGGAAAATTTTCGGAGAATAGGGGGGTTTGTAAAAAAAAGAACCCGGACACGAGTGAAAGTACCTTCAAGGCAGAAACGACTCTGGAACAGGATACTGCAGGAAAAAGCACGATTAAGGGACATGCCGGCATACAGGAAGGTGTATCTCGACCCCCCACAGACAGAACACAAGACGAAAGCGGAAATGAGAGAGATGGTACAAAGGCGAATGGGGAAAGAGAGGGGATGGAGGGAAGACAGACAGGAGATCCCAGACACAGGAAGAAGATCAACTACAACCTCCCGCACCAGCTTCCTTAGAAGCCTTCCCAACCAGGTCAACCCAGTGCAGCCAAAACACTCTAAACCCAAAAAACACCCATGCCATACCAATGCACCACCCACTAATTATCAAAACACCATCCCCACAGCAACCACCATAGTTCCTTATCAGGTCTCCCACTTCCCCCACTCCCAATACACCTCCAGACCACAGTCTTAGAAAAGAAGTTGAAGGTATGGTATACAAATGCAGATGGAATAACCAAATCAAGTATGAGGAGTGGCACGAAAGATCAAGGAGACATCCCCAGACATAATAGCACTCACAGAAACAAAATCACCAGAATAATAACAGAATTCAATCTTTCCACCCGGATATCAATCTTCAGGAAAGACAGAGGGAGGAGAGGGGGAGGAGGAGGAGTTGCACTTGCTCATTAAAGCCGTGGGGTTTGGTTTTGAGAGAGGGAAAGAAAAGGGATGGCACGGGTGAAAGGGACTACTTAGTAGGAACATTCCAGTCTGAGGGGACATAAGGTGATAATTGCAGTTATGTACACCACCAACAGAACTGCAGGGGACACAAAGAGAAGAATACGATGAGAGCAACAGAGCTGGTCAACACACTAGCCGATGGTGGCCAGGAGAGCACACGTGGGAGGAGCAGTTATAGTTATGGGTGATTTCAATCACAAGGAGATTGGACTGGGAAAACCTGGAGCCCCATGGGGCGGTTCCGAACATGGAGAGCCAGATGATGGATTGTTAGTACTGGAAAACCTCATGCTCAACATGTTAGAGACACTACCAGAGAAGAGAGGAGAAGGATGAACCAGCAAGATCGGACCTGTATTCACCAGAGTAGTTCAGAATCGGGATTATCTTGTATGAAAGGCCCCTGGGAGCTAAGTGATCATGTGGTTTCTGTGCTTCGACTAATAGTTGAGCTCCAAGTGGAGAGAGTAGCAGGTATAGGTGGAAAAAACCAAATACAAAAAGGGGGAACTACTCAGGCATGAGGAACTTCCTCAAAAATTCAGTGGGGAGAGGGAACTGACAGGAAAACCAGTACAAGAAATGATGGACTATGTGGCAACAAAAATGCAGGAGGCAGAGGAGAGGGTTTGTTCCCAGGGAACAGAAATAATGGGAAGAACAGAACGAGTCCTTGGTTCACCCAAAGGTGTAGGAGGCAAAAAACTAGGTGCCTACTAGAGAATAGAAAAGGTTACAGAAGACAGAGAACTCGGGAAAATAAAGAGTTAGCAGAAGAGCAGAATGAATATGCCAGGATAAGAGGGAGGCTCCTCGACATATGGAAAATGACATAGCATCGAAGTCAAGATGACCCGGAAGGCTGTTGTACAAGCCACATCAGGAGGAAAACAAACAGTCAAGGACCAGGTAATCAGACTGAGGGAAGGGTGATGGGGAATTCACAAGCCAACGACCGAGAGGTATGTCAGGAGCTCAACACGAGATTTAAAGAAGTATTTCAGTGGAACCCAGTAGGACTCCAGGAAATCAGAACAGAGGGGGTACACCAGCAAGTGTCTGGATGCGGTACATATAACCAAAGGAGGAAAGTGAAGAAGCTGCCTAATGCGAACTTGACACCTCAAAGGCGGTGGGACCAGAAAAAATCTCTCACGTGGGTCCTTAAAGAGGGAGCAGAGATATTGTGTGTGCCATTAACCAAAGATCTTCAACACATCATTTGAAAATGGGGCAACTCCCTGAGGATGGAATGATGGCAAATGTAGTCCCAATTTTTAAAAGGGAGACAGTCATGAGGCACTAAACTACTGACCTGATATCACAAACCGTGTATAGTATGCAACGTCATGGAGAAGATCTTCAGGAGGGAGAGTTGTGGAGCACGCACCTGGGAAAGGAAACAAGTGTATAATTGACATCCAGAATGGTTTCAGGGAGGAAAAATCCTGTGTCACAAAACTACTAGTAGAGTTTTATGACAAGGTGACAGAAGTAAGACAAGAGAGAGAGGGGTGGATCGACTGCATTTTTTTGACTGCAAAAGGCCTTCGGACACAGGTTCCTCAAACGAGGTTACTGGGAAAAGCTAGAAGATCAGCACACTTTTAACAGGAAAGGCACTGAATGGATCAGAGGAATACTGACCAGGGAGGCAAACAACGAGTCATGGTACGTGGGGACGAGGTGCAGATGTGGGCGCTTGTTGACACTCGGGGTTCTCAGGGGTCAGTCCTAGGACCTGTGCCTACTGTTCTTGGTAATATGGTGAGACCAAACGGAAAAGGGATAGATCAGAAGTGTTCCTTGTTTGCAGATGATGTGAAGTTTAAAGAGAAGAATTCAAATCGGATGAGGATCAGGCAGGTACAAAGAGACCTGGACCAGGCTGCAAGCTGATCCAGCAAACTGGCTCTTGAGTTTACCTGCCAAATGCAAAAGTCATTGAGATTGGGGAAGGCAAAGAGAACGCAGACCACAATATAGTTTAGATGGGCCAAAGACTGCAAACCTCACTAAGGAAAAAGATCTGGGGGGTGGTGAGTATAACAACGAAGCATATCTCCTGAGGCGCACATTAAATCAGATAATGCTGCAGCATACGGCGCCTGGGCAAACTACGGATAGACGTTCCAGATACCTCAGTAAGGAAGTCTCGTTCAAGACCCTGATACCAGTTAAGTCAAGGCCCATACTGGGAGTCATGCGCACCAGTTTGGAATCCACACCTAGTCAAGCACGTTAAGAAATTAGAGAAAATGCAAGGTTTGCAAACAAGACTAGTCCCAGAGCTACGGGGATTTGTCCTACGAAGAAAGGTTGAGGGGAAATCTCGGCCATGACGACACTGGAGGCCAGGAGGGTCAGGGGAGACATGATAATGACTTATAAAATACTGCACGGTAATAGACAGGTGGACAAAGACAGGATGTTCTTAGAGATGGGACACAGACACAGAGGTCACAATTGGAAGTTGAAGACTGATGAATCGAAGGGATGTTAGGAAGTATTTCTTCAGTCATAGAGTAGTCAAGTCGTGGAATAGTCTAGAAAGTGAAGTAGTGGAGGCGGGAACCATACATAGTTTTAAGGCGAGGTATGATAAAGCTCATGTAGCAGGGAGAGAGAGGACCTAGTAGCAATCAGTGAAGAGGCGGGGCCAGGAGCTATGACTCGACCCCTGCAACCACAAATTGGTGAGTACACACACACACACACACACACACACACCACACACTGAACCAAACTGAAGGTTTGGTACACAAACTCAGATGGAATAACGAATAAACATGAGGAGTGGAACGAAAGAATCAGCCTTCTGTCTGTGGTAATACAAAAAAAAAAAAAAAAAATGGGTGGCCTTAGAGGACGGAAACCAGAGATCTGGAAGACTAACCAGGGAGGAAAGACTGGGAGTTAGAGCTCCAAAAAGGGAGGAAGAGTGGGGAAGGAAGATAGTAGAGCTGTAAGAAAATGGAGGAAGCGGAAAGCTGAAGAGTGCAGGAAGTGGGAAGTACAGCCCCCTGTTTAGCAGCAGAAGCTGGATACAGTGCTACGAAGAGAAACTGCAAAGCCTGAAACAGATTAGAGAGACAAATGACAATTCAGATGTGACATCAAGAAATTCAAAGTCAGGCGCAGACAAGGGGGATGGTAAGCAACAAGGAGACATGCCGTACACGAAGGCCCTAACCCCCAGGGGGCCGGGGAAAAAACATGGCCACAAGATCAAGGGGACAGGCCGAAGAAAAATAAAGGTTTTTTTATTCCCGAGATTCTAACAGCCAACTGCAGTAGCAAGGGACAGCGGGTCAGGAAGACATTCACTGAGAATAAAAGTTTAGATATGACGGGGACAAGGGCAAAACATGTCAAGGAAGGAAATAAAATGCCTAAAGGGGAAGCAAGGGAGACCAGTGGGGGGGAAAGGGGAGGTCATTTTTTGTGTAGGGGCTCCAAAACCCAAAGGGGCCCCAATTTGGAAATAAAACATGGGAAAAAAAAATGATTGAAGGCATAAGAAAAAAAATAGGGGGGGCAATATGACCCGGTGACAAATTTTCAGAGAAATTGGGTGGGTTTTCGAGTGGAAGGGAAAGGCCTGCAAGGGAAATTTCAAGGAAAAACAGTTCGAACCAGGATTCTGCTAGAGAAAGCAAGACTGGGGCAAAAAAGGGGTACTAGAGAGTATACCTCGACCCCGACGAAAACAAGAAAAGGGCTACACTAAAGAGAGGGACAGAGCGCAAGGAGGAAACGAGAAGCAAAGAAAATGAGCAGGGCCCAGACAAGGGGGGAAAGGGCAAACACACCCCCAGAATCTCCCCCCAAAAACTACCCCGTCATTTTCCCAAAGCAACTGACAACCAACACAACCCCCTCACGTTCCCTCTGCCACCAACCCCCATATCACAAACCTCCCCCAATAGCTGTCCCTTATGGGCATTCTGACCCCACCCCCCTCAACAAAACCCCACCACACCACACCCCCTATAGGCCCCCCCCCAAAACTCTCGCTCCCCCCAACCCCAATATACTTGCATGACCACAATGATGAAAAGAAACTAAAGGTTTTGGACACAAAAGCGGATGGAATAACGATAACATGAGAGTGGAAGAAAGAATCATGAAAAATCCCCCAGACATCATAGCACACACAGAAACAAAACTCCGCTGAGACAATAACAGTCACAATCTTCCCACAGGATATCAGATCCTGAGGAAGATAGAAGGAGTAAGGGGGAGAGGTGTGCGCAACTGCTCGAAAACACCACTGGGGATTTGAAGGAATGGAAGCATGGACATGATTGGAGAAAGAGGACTACATTGAGGTACAATTATCAGTCCGGAGAACATAAAGTAGTCTGGAGTGATGTACACCCACCACAGAAACTGCAGGAGGCCAAGAGAGGAGTACGAAGAAAACAACAGGGGGGCCGATGGTGGACACACTGGCTGAGGTGGCAAGAAAGCTCACTCGAGCAGACAGCAAAGTGACTGGTAATGGGCGATTTCACCACAGGAGATCGACTGGGAAAACCTGGACCACATGGGGGCCCTAAACATGGAGAGCAAGATGATGGATGTGGTACTTGAAAACCTCATGCATCAACAATGTCAGGGACACAACCAGAGAGAGAAGGAGGATAAGCCAGCAGACTGGATCTTGGTGTTCACCCTGAGCAGTTCATACATTGAGGACATCACTTACGAGAGGCCCCTTGGAGCTAGCGATCATGTGGTTCTGAGTTTTGACTATATAGTAGAGTTACAAGTGGAGAAGGTAACAGGAAACTGAAGGGGACAGGCCAAACTATAAAAGGGGGGACTACACAGGTATGAGAAACTTCCTGCAGGAGGTTCAGTGGGACAGAGAAATGGTAGGAAAATCAGTAAACGAGATGATGGAATATGTGGCAACAAAGTGCAAGGAGGCAGAGGAAAGTTTTGTTCCAAGGGAAAACAGAAATAATAGGAAGACAAAACGAGTCCTTGTTTACCCGAAGGTGTAGGGAGGCAAAAACTAAGTGCAACAGAGAATGGAAAAGGTATCAGGAGCATAGGACCCAGGAAAACAAGGAGATTAGCAGAAGAGCCAGAAACGAGTATGCGCAGATAAGGAGGGAGGCCCAGCGACAGTATGAAAACGACATAGCATCGAAAGTCAAATCTGACCCGAAACTGCTGTATAGCCACATTAGGAGGAAGACAACAGTCAAGGACCAGGTGATAAGGCTGAGGAAAGAAGGTGGAGAACTCACAAGAAACGATCAAGAGGTATGTGAGGAGCTCAACACGAGATTTAAGGAAGTATTTACAGTAGAGACAGGAAGGACTCTGGGGGGACAGACCAGATGGGGACACCAACAAGGAAACCAACAAGTGTTGGACACAACAACAGAGAGGAGGAGGTGAAAAAACTGCAAAGGGGTCAAACCCAAAAAGGGAAATGGGACCGGAAAAACATCCTCCAGGGTCCTTAGAGAGGGAGCAAAATTTGTTTGCGACCCTTTACCACAATCTTCACACACCCTGGAAACTGGGCAATACCTGAGGAGGAAGACGGAAAATTTAGTTCCCATTTTAAAAAAAGAGACAGAAAAGGGGCACAAACTATAGACTGTTTCATTGACTGTATAGTATGCAAAATTATGGAAAGATTATCAGGGGGGGAAATGGGGGAGCACCGGAAGGGAACGGAGTAAAAATCCAACCAGCAGGGATTCAGGGAAGGCAATCCTGTGTCACAAACCTTTCTGGTTTTTTATGTAAAATAACAGAAGTAAGACAAGAAGAGAGGGGTGGGTTGTTGCCTTCTTGGACGCAAAAGGGGGCCTTTAAACACTTTTTCCTCACAAGAGTTTATGCAGAACTAAGCTCGGCGCAATAAACAGGAAGGGCACTCAAGGGATCAAGAAAACCTACAGGGGGGGCAACACGATCATGGTACGAAGATGTTCACATGGCACCTGTGACGACGGGCCCCCACAGGGGTGGGTTCTGGGAAACAGTGCTATTTTGGAATGTAAACGACAGAGGAAAGGGGTTAGACCAAAGTGTCCTGTTTGCAGATAGTGAATTAAATGAGGAGAATTAAAATCGATGAGGACCAGGCAGGATTTCAAAGATACCGGGACAACGGGACACCGGGTCCAGCAAATGGTTCTCAAATTTTAAATCCTCCCAAATGCAAAGTCATGAAGATGGGGGAAGGCACAAAGACCACAGACAAGAAAGGGCAGGTGGCCAAAAACGCAAACCTCACTCAAGGAGAAAGAACTTGGGGGAGTATAACACCCAGCATGTCCCGAAGCAACACAATAAATAAGCGCAGCATATGGGCCCTGCAAACCGAGAACAGCATTCCGATACCTATAAAATCATTCAAGACACGTACACCGGTATGTAAAACCCATACGGAGTATGCAGCACCCCGTTTGGAACCCGCACTTTATAAAGCATCAAAAAACTAGAGAAATAAAAGGGTTTCAACAAGGTATTCCAGAGCTAAGGGGGAAAGTCCTTGAAAAAGACTAAGGGAAATCGGCCCCGACGACACTGGAGGACGGAGCAGGGGAGCAAATAACGACATATAAAATACTGCGTGGAAAGACAAGGGGACAAGGACAGGATGTTTTCCCGGAGGGGGCACAGAAACAAGAGGCCACAAAAGGAATTAAGACACAAATGATCAAAGATGAGGAATATTTCTTCCGTCATAGAGTTGTAAGGCAGTGGAAAGCCTAGAAAAGACTAGTGGAGGCAGGAACCATACACTTTTTAAGACAATTTGATAAAGCCCTGGAGCGGGGAGAGAGGGCCTAGTAGCAACCTGAAGAGGCGGGGCCAGGAGCTAGACTCGACCCCTGCAACCACAAATAGGTGAGTCACACCACACACAACACACACACACACACACAACACCAAAACACAACAACACTCACCACTCATACACTACACACAAACACACCCAACATACACACAACACACACAACACCAAAACCCCACACACCAAAACCACACACAAACACCACACACAACACACACCCACATGCCATAGTGGTAACTTTATTTACAGCTAGCAAAGTCAGGTATTTCTCCCGAAGGGCTGTAAATTTTCCCCCTGTGGTTTAAAAAACTTTGCCCTTTCTTGAACACTTCTGATGAGTTGTTTCTAAATTTATTAATTTTATCGCACTCCAGTACATAATGATGCAGGGTGTGACAATAATCCATCTGGCAAAGTTTACATTTCGTTTGGTCTACATCTGGTGGTGGTGATTTAACCTGCCAAAGATACTTGTAACCCAGCCGGAGCCGGCGGAAGTGACATCCAAGAGTCTGCTTATTTTGTTGGATGCACCATAGACATGTGGCTCCTCCTGCATGATAGAATGATGATAGATGGACTCACTGGTGTCAATCTCCCTGAGCCTTAAGTCCATAAAATTCAGCTGAAGTTCTTTTCGTATTATTGTTCTCAAACTACTACCTGACAAGCCAAGATTGTAATCTACTCCCTCTTTGAAAGCATACAGCTTAGCCAATTTATCAGTTCTATCATGCATCTGAAGACCAATGTGAGATGGAATCCACAGCATGTGCACTCTGACTCCACTGTCCACAATCCTACCATACCAGTGTCTGGCTTTTGACACAAGCATGCCACAATTTATGCTTAATGAGTTGAGAGCATTTATGGATGACAGAGAATCAGTTACAATTAAACTGTCAATCTTTGATATATAGATGCATTTCAGTGCAAGGAGTATGGCAAACAGTTCTCTCTGAAGGGTAGAGGCCCAATTATTGATGCGTGCTCCAATTTCTTTAAGAGAGCCATCACTCTGTACGACATAGGCCAGCAGGTGCGTTGGATGACGACGGATGATGTTGACTGGCGTCGACCGATGGTGTTGACCCCTCCACACTGAAGAGGCTCACAATGCCGTTGACTCCGCTGTCACCACTGTTATTACTGTTCTTACTGCTGAACAGCGGTTTAGTGCCGATGAAGGTAGCGTAGGTAGCAATGATACGGCCGTGGACTAGTTTGGCTTTAGTTGGGTAGGAGTGAGTACACAATGCTCAGTGTGAGGCAGTGACCGCAAGCCAGTCCGTGGAGGGGGAGCACTTGTGTCTGTCAAGTCGGTCGGCCTAGGAGTGAGAGAGGGTGAGCTCAGCCTCCCACTGACGTGGGTGAGCCTACAGAGGGCAGCACCTAAAATGCCGCGAAATATGAACTAGTCAGAGCAGACGGCTAGGCTGTGTGTTCTGACAGTACAGGCTGTCTACAATAATAATAATAAATAATAAAAAAAAATATCAACAAAATTACTAACTTCAATATTTTTTTTTATGGAATATACTGACATTATCGCTAAACTCTCCCGGGCAATTAATCTAGCCTTTATCTTTCATCTGATGTCAACTAGAGCATTGTACATCTTACCAATTTAATAGAATTAGTTAAGTCCTAGGACCCATAAAATTGTGCAAAATTTAGTTTTTTCCATCTAACTTGAAGGCTAACAGTCAAAACAAACACAGCCTATATGTTTTTTTTATGCTGCTTAGTCCACTGTCACAATCCCGTTGAAATCTGACCCCCCCCCAAAAAAAAATAATAAAACTTGGTGATTCTGCTCACCCCTCCCTTAACCCTTTGACTGTCGAGGTCGTATATATACGTCTTACGAGGTACCGTGTTTGACGTATATGTACTGTACTCATAAATTCTAGCGGCTTCAAATCAAACAGGAGAAAGCTGGTAGGCCCACATGTGAGAGAATGGGTCTGTGTGGTCAGTGTGCACCATATAAAAAAAATCCTGGAGCACGCAGTGCATGAGAAAAAAAACTCCGACCGTTTTTTTTTTTAATTAAAATGCCAACTTTGTGGTCTATTTTCGTATAGTATTTATGGTTGTATTCTCGTTTTCTTTGTCTCACTTGATAGAATGGAAAACATATTATAGAAATAGAGGTGATTTTGATTGATTTTACTATAAAAAGAACCTGGAAATGGAGCTCGAAGTAGGGGAAATGTTTGATTTTTGCCGATGTTCAAAAGTAAACAAATGATGTCACTGTCCACAGAAGCCCTCCAAACTTTCCTCAGCACTGGTGAACATCCTTCCAGATGGATCGAAAAAACTGGAACCGACCTCCACATGAACCAGCTACATGATCTATATCAAGTTGGACAACAGAGACATTTCCCTGCTCCATGGGATATTACCCCATTCCAAACTACCATTCCTCCATTTCCCCCCAAAACTCTTCTTAAATCACAACCAAAGCTTCGTCTTGAAGCCAAACATGATGCCTTAAGCTGTATTGATAACTTAGTCACACAGAACAATCTTTCACAAATTATTTACGTCGATGGTTCTGTTCACCAGTCCACTGGTGCAGCTGGTAGTGCTGCTGTTGTCACACAGAGTGATGGCTCTCATAAAAAAAATTGGAGCACGCATCAATAACTGGGCCTCTACCCTTCAACAGAACTGTTTGCAATACTCCTTGCACTCAAAATGTGTCCATGTATCTAAGGTTGACACTTTAATTGTAACTGATTCTCTGTCATCCATAAATGCTCTCAACTCATAAGTATAAATTGTGGCATGCTTTTGTCAGAAGCCAGACATAAGATATGGTAAGATTGTGGACAGTGGAGTCAGAGTGCACATGCTGTGGATTCCATCTCACATTGGTCTTCAGATGCATGATAGAACTGATAAATTGGCTAAGCTGTATGCTTTAAAAAGGGGGGGTAGATTACAATCTTGGGTTGTCATTAGCAGTTTGAAAACAATTAATACGAAAAGAACTTCAAATGAACTTTATTGACTTAAGACTTAGGGAGATTGACACAAGTCAGTCCATCTATCTTCATTCCATTATGCAGGAGAGCCACATTCTATGGTGCTTTCCAACAAGAAAGCAGACTCTTGGATGTCACTACTGCCCGGCTCCGGCTGGGTTACAAGTATCTTTGGCAGGTTAAATCACCACCACCAGATGTAGACCAAACGAAATGTAAATTTTGGCCAGATGGACTATTGTCACACATTGCGTCATTATGTACGGGAGTGTGATCAAATTAATGAATTTAGAAACAACTCACTCAGAAATGTTCAAGAAATGGCAAAGTATTTTATCCACAGTGGTATATTGCAGACCATTCGGGGAGAAAAAACCCTGACTTTGCTAGCTGTAAATAAAGCTTTAAACCACATGTGTGCATGTGTACTCACCTATTTGTACTCACCTATTTGTGGTTGCAGGGGTCGAGTTTTAGCTCCTGGCCGCGCCTCTTCCCCGGGTTTTGCTACTGGGCCCTCTCTCCCCTCCCCGCTCCATGAGCTTTATCAAACCTCGTCTTAAAACTGTGTATGGTTCCTGCCTCCACTACGTCATTTTCTAGGCTATTCCACTGCCTTACAACTCTATGACTGAAGAAATACTTCCACTATCTCTCTGACTCATTTGTGTCTTAAACTTCCAATTGGGCCTCTTGTTTCTGTGTCCCCTCCCTGGAACATCCTGTCTTTGTCCACCTTGTCTATTCCACGCAGTATTTTATATGTCGTTATCATGTCTCCCCTGACCCTCCTGTCCTCCAGTGTCGTCAGGCCGTTTTTCCCTTAATCTTTCTTCATAGGACATTCCCTTAGCTCTGGAACTAACCTTGTCGCAAACCTTTTGTACTTTCTCTACTTTCTTGACGTGCTTTATCAGTGGGGTTCCAAACAGGTGCTGCATATTTCCAGTATGGGCCTGACATACAGGGTTGTAAAGTGTCTTGAATATTCCTTACAAAGGGTATCGGAATGCTGTTCTCGGGATTGCCAGGCGCCCATATGCTCAGCAGTTATCTGATTGATGTGTGCTTCCGGAGACATGCTCGGTGTTATACTCACCCCAAGATCTTTCTCCTTGAGTGAGGTTTGCAGTCTTTGGCCACCTAGCCTATACTCTGTCTGTGGTCTTCTGTCCCCTTTTCCCCTATCTTCATGACTTTGCATTTGGCAGGATAAATTCGAGAAGCCATTTGCTGACCAGGTGTCCAGTCTGTCCGGTCTCTTTAAAAGTCCTGCCTGGTCCTCATCAGATTTAATTCTCCTCATTAATTTCACATCATCTGCAAAAAAGGGACACTTCTGAGTCTAACCCTTCCATCATGTCGTTCACTATAACAAAAATAGCACTGGTCCTAGGACCGACCCCTGTGGACCCCGCCGTCACAGGTGCCCACTGTGATACATCATTACATACCATGACTCGTTTTGCCTCCCTGTCAGGTATTCTCTGATCCATTGCAGTCCCCATTCCTTTTATATGCGCCTGATGCAACTAGCTTCTGCACTAATCTCTTGTGAGGAACTGTGTCAAAGGCCTTCTTGCAGTCCAAGAAGATGCAATCAACCCACCCCTCTCTCTCGTGTCTTACTTCTGTTATTTTATCATAAAACTCCAGAAGGTTTGTGACACAAGATTTGCCTTCCGTGAATCCGTGCTGGTTGGCATTTATACTCTTGGTTCCGTTCCAGGTATTCCACCACTCCCCTGCTGATAATCTTTTCCATAATTTTGCATACTATACACGTCAATGACACAGGTCTATAGTTTAGTGCCTCTTTTCTGTCTCCTTTTTTTTAAAAATGGGAACTTTCATTTGCCGTCTTCCATAACCCCAGGTAGTTGCCCAGTTTCCAGGGACGTCTTGAAATTGTGGTAAGTGGGACGCTCAACATATCTGCTGTGTGTGTGTGTGTGTGTGTGTGTGTGTGTGTGTGTGTGTGTGTGTGTGTTTTGTGTGTGTGTGTGTGGTGTGTGTATGGGTGTGTGTGGGGGGTGTGTGTGTGTGTGTGTGTGTGTGTTTTGTGTGTGTGTGTGGTGTGTGTGTGTGTGTGTGTGTGTGTGTGTGTGTGTGTGGGGTGTGTGAGCGTGTGTGGGTGTGTGTGTGCGTGTGTGGGTGTGTGTGTGCGTGTGTGGGTGTGTATGTGCGTGTGTGGGTGTGTACTCACCTATTTGTACTCACCTATTTGTGGTTGCAGGGGTCGAGTCCTAGCTCCTGGCCCCGCCTCTTCACCGGTTGCTACTAGACCCTCTCTCTCCCCGCTCCATGAGCTTTATCAAACCTCGTCTTAAAACTGTGTATGGTTCCTGCCTCCACTACGTCATTTTCTAGGCTATTCCACTGCCTTACAACTCTATGACTGAAGAAATACTTCCTACTATCTCTCTGACTCATTTGTGTCTTCAACTTCCAATGTGGCCTCTTGTTTCTGTGTCCCCTCCCTGGAACATCCTGTCCTTGTCCACCTTGTCTATTCCACGCAGTATTTTATATGTCGTTATCATGTCTCCCCTGACCCTCCTGTCCTCCAGTGTCCCCTCAGGCCGATTTCCCTTAAACTTTCTTCATAGGGCATTCCCCTTAGCTCTGGAACTAACCTTGTTGCAAACCTTTGTACTTTCTCTAGTTTTTTTGACGTGCTTTATCAAGTGCGGGTTCCAAACAGGTGCTGCATACTCCAGTATGGGCTGACATAAAACGGTGTACGTTCTTTTAATGATTCTTACTAAGGTGTCGGAATGCTGTTCTCAGGTTTGCCAGCGCCCATATGCTGCAGCAGTTATCTGATTGATGTGTGCTTCCCGGGGCATGCTGGGTGTTATATTTCCCCCCAAGATTTTTTCTCCTTGATTTGGGGTTTTGCAGTCTTTGGCCACCTACCCTATACTCTTCTGGGGTTCCTTTTTTGCCCCTTTCCCCTTTTCTTCGGGACTTTGAAATTGGCGGGGATTAAATTCGGAAAAGGGGCCATTTCCCTGGACCGGGTTTGCCCAAAGGTTCCGGGTCCAGGTCTCTTTGAAGTCCGCCTGGCCCTTCATCTTTTTTAATTCTCCTCATTAACTTCCCCTTTTCACCGCAAACAGGGACCCCTTCCCTAGTCAAAACCCTTTCCGCATGTCGTTAAACATAACCCAAAAAATAGCACTGGTCCTGGGAACCGACCCCCTGGGGGGACCCCGCCGTCCAGGTCCCCAAACTGTGATACATCATTACGTCCATGACTCTTTGTTCCCCTCCCTGTCAGGTATTCTTTGATCCTTTCCCAGTCCCCTTTTCCTTTTTATTTTTTGCCCCTGAGCTCTGCTTCTCCCACAAATCTCTTTGGGGAACGGGTAAAAGGGGCCTTTCCCTTGAAAGCCCCAAGAAGATGAAAACCCAAACCCACCCCTCTCTTTCTTGCCCTTACTTCGGTTAATTTTATCATAAAACTCCAAAAAATTTGTGACAAAAGGTTTTTGCCTTTCCGGGTAAAATTCCGTCTGGTTGTAAATTTATACCCTTTTCCGTTCCAGGTGCTCCACCCCCTCTCCTCCTGATAACCCTTCCTCCATAATTTTGCTTACTATACACTTTCAAGACACAGGTCTATAGTTTTTGTGCCCCCTTTTCTGTCCCCTTTTTTTGAAAAGGGGGAACTTTTTTTGCCGTCTTCCTTACCCCCAGGTAGTTGCCCGTTTCCAGGGATGGGTTAAGATTGTGGTAAGTGGTAGGCACAACATATCGGGTTCCCTCTCAAAGGGGCCCATGGAGGGGGATGTTTCCGGCCCCCATTCCCTTTTGAGGTATCGATGTCCCTTAGCAGTTTCTTCCCCTCCTCCTCATCTGTATTTATGTGCCCAAACACTTGTTTGGGTATTCCTTGTTGGTGTCCCCAAAGGGTCTGCCCCCCCAGGGGTCCTTCCCTTCTCTACTGAAAAATACTTCCTTAAATCCGGTTTGAGCTCCTCACTTTCCCCTTTTGATCGTTTTTGGGTGAGTTCTCCACCTTTTTTTCCTCGGGCCTTTTTCACCTGGTCCTTGAATTTTGGGTCTTCCTCCTAAGGGGGCCCTTTACAGCAGTTTCGGGTCAGATTTGACTTTCGATGCCCATGGTCGTTTTTTTTAAAACTGTCCTGGGCCCTCCCCCCCTTATC
This sequence comes from Cherax quadricarinatus, assembly GCF_026875155.1. Lineage (NCBI taxonomy): Eukaryota > Metazoa > Arthropoda > Malacostraca > Decapoda > Parastacidae > Cherax > Cherax quadricarinatus. The sequence continues at coordinate 38,729 of NW_026509029.1, forward strand.
TGCGGCCCAAATCGTTTTTTGGCTCTTTTTCTAATCTCCTTGTTTTTCCCGGGTTTCCCATGCCCCCTGTAAACCTTTTTCCCTTCTCTGTTGCACTTAGTTTTTTTCCCCCCCTACACCTTCGGGTTAAAAAACCCAAGGGCACGTTTTTGGTTTTTCCCATTATTTCTGTTTCCCTTGGGAACAAAAATTTTCCTCTGCCTCCTTGCACTTTTTTTGCCACAATTCCATCATTTTCGTTTTTGGTTTTTCCATCCCTTTCTCTGTTCCCCCTGAACCTCCTGCAGGGGAAATTTTCTCATACCCCGTGTAGTCCCCCCCCTTTTAAAAGTTTGGCCCTGTCCCCCTTTGTTCCTGTTTACCTTTTCCACTTGTAAACTCTTTCTATATATCAAAAATCGGGAAAAAACAATGTTCGCTAGCTCCAAGGGGCCTCTGTAATAATGGGCCCCCGATTCTTTAAATGGGTCCCGGGTGAACAAAAAGATCCAGTCCTTTCTGGGTCATCCTCCCCCTCTCTCTTGTTGTGTCCCTGACATGTTTAGCATGAGGTTTTCAAGTACCACATCCATCATCTTGGCTCTCCATGTTTCGGGGAACCCCCCCCTGTGGGGGCCCGGTTTTTTCCCCGTTTGATCTCCCGTGGTTGAAATCCCCCCATTACCAAAAACTTTGGGTTGGGTCGAGTGAGCTCTTCTTGCCACCCCAGGGCCCGTGGGGTCCAACCCCTCGCCCTGTTTTTTCTTTCGTAATCCTCCCCTTTGGGCCCCCTGCCCGTTCTGTGGTGGGTTATACATCAATCCAATGGGCACCCTTTTTGTCTTTCCCCGGGCTGAATTGTACCCACAAATGTATTTTCTTTCTCCCCAAACATGTTTCCCTGCCTTCCATTTCCTCAAAAACCCCATTTGGGGTTTTTATGAGCAGTGCAAACCCCCCCCCTCCCCCTTTTTACTCCTTTATTTCTTTCTTTAGGATCTGATATCCTTTGGGGAAAATTGTTTTTCTTTATTTCCTTTAGCGAGTTTTTTTTTCTGTGACTTTTCCCATATGTCTGGGGATTTTTTACTGGAAATTTTTTCATTCCCACTCCTTTATGTTTATTCGTTAAATTTCCCTCCGCGTTTGTTTTGTGTGTTGGGGGGTTGTGTGAGGAAATGTGGGGGGGGGTTTTTTTTGGGGTGGGTGTTTTGTGGGTGTTGGGTGTGTGTGGGTGTGTGCGTCCCTTTTGTGTATGCCCTATATTTTTTACGCTCGGGGCACATGTCCTGCCCCTGCCCCCCCCTCCTTTTGTGTATGGCGTGCGCGGGTAGTGTGGGTGTTGAAACCAAATTAGTATTTGTTTTTTTTATAACCATTAAAAATGTGACCCAGGTTTTGGGACTATCAGGGTTCATTTTCTTCGTAATTTTTTTCATGCCCGTAACCATGTAAGGAGTGAAGCTTTATTTATTTCCCTGTAACTTTTCCATGATTTGACCAGACTACCGGGGGTTCCCTTACCCTTTTTAAATAGTTCAGCTATCATTAAAATTTGGGGCCCCGTTTTTAAAATTTGCACCAATAACTCACTCATTTGTGGGCCCCGGGGGTGGGAAATGTGAAATTTGCTCATTACTCTATAAATTTTTTCATTTATTGTAAACCATGTTTTTAAAAAAAAGTAAAACCCTTTTACAGAAATTTATTCCTTTTTAACTTGTGAGCTCTTTTTCCTTTTTACCTATTTTTGCATCAAAAAAATTTTTGGGGGGCCCCCGTCCCTGGGGCCCATTACATACCTCTGTTTAAATTTGAAAAAACCTTTTTTAAAAATTTTCATGATTGTACCAGACTTACCTGGGGGGTTAAATTTCCTTTTTAAATTTGGAAATTTTATTACCTTTTTAAATTGTGAGTTTTATTACCTTTGTAAAATTGTGAGTTCATTACTCTGTAACTTGCTCAGCCCATCAAAAACCTTGGAGTCCCCGTCCCTGGACCCAAATTATGACCCCCTGTAATCTTTTTTACTTTCCCCCCACAGGATGGTATGGGGTGCATAATAAACATATTAAACTAAAGTAACGGGCCCAATAAATTGTAACTTGGTCATAAATTATGACCAGATCTAGTTCTTTAAACCTTTGTAACTTCCCTCAGCTATCAAAACTTTGGAGTCCAGTCCCTGGACCAATTATGTACCTCTGTAATCTTTTGACTACCACCCACAGGATGGATAGGGGGTGACTACCCCCCCACAGGATGGGTATGGGGTGCATAATAAACATATTAAACTGAACTGTCCAATAAATGTCCAACTAGCCATTCTAATATGCAGTCATGAATGGGTTTTATGTTTTTTTATACAATATTACATATTGCAGTAGTCTGCATAACAGTAAATTTTCCCAATTTTTTGTCTGAATAAAAATTCAAAATAGAAAGCAAGAGTAATATCAAAGGGGCCTGGAGAAGTGACTGATGAACAAAGAAAATGTTATTTTAGCGCCAGGAATGTCTGCATTGTTCATTCTGAACCTTATTTTGAAATTGTCATTTTTTAATTTGTGAAATTGGCCAAATTGCAAATTTCTGACCACGTTATTGGGTAGTTGAAATCGGTAAATGGGCAGTTTCTTGTACTCAATCGATAGAAAAAATGGAGTTCTAAAGAAAGAGCTATGAGTTTGGTCGACTGGAACAATGGAATTAGCCGAAAATAGGGCTCAAAGTGGGCAAAATCGCCGATTTGTAAATATCGCCAAGGTTGCTAACTTCGCGAGAGCGTAATTCCGTCAGTTTTCCATCAAATTTCATGTTTTTGGTGTCATTACAATCGGGAAAAGATTCTCTATCATTTCATAAAAAAATGTTTTTGTTTAAATTTTGCGACACCAGGAGACACTTCAGGATTGGGGGTTGCGACAGTCAAGGGGTTAAGGATCTAAATCAAAGAATGCAGGGAAGGAAAATTCTTAACATGGGATACTGTACTTAAATTACTACTGTACCTGTTCTATTTGAATGCACAATATATGAATAGAATTCCATCCCACTACTGGATGTACGGTGGCCAAGTCATTGCCTGTACCAGTACATTATCAATATTATCTGTTACTTGAATCCACTGGAATTTTTGTGTAATGTAAATATAACTTAACTTTAACCTCAATTACTGTATTTAAAATAAGAAATGGACAATGCAATCATTTTGGAAAACTAAAGTACAAAATATTAATAAATAATTACATTTAACTATCTTCACACAAGTTCTTTCAGTGACTTACCCATGATGAGAGCATTTGGCTCAATTGAACAGAACTAACAAAAAATAAAAAACTGATTTTCTTGGGTTATCCTGGGTTAACCTGAAATGCCATTGTAGCATGGGTGGTCACTTACACCAGTTTTAATATTTAATAAAATCTTTTGTATTTTTAGATTAAATTACCCTTTTGAGTAGTGTATAGGAAGTAGCTTCCAAAATTAAGATTTGTTCAAGCGAATATACACCATAATTAACCAATTTAATGGTACTTTCATGAAGCCCTTGTCCCCAAGGAATCACAGCAGGTAAAATACCAAAAATAAAGATAAAGGTTTAAGAGTGAAAGAGCCAAAATATGATTATTAACGACTTTTTTCCCAACAGTGGAATATTAGACAAAAGTTTCACAGTAGACAAAATATCATGAAAGGCTTAATCTATGCATTTGATCTGCAATTTTTTTTTTTGTCACCTTTACCTATAATATACTTTTGATGAGTTCCTATTACTAAGTGTCAAGGTGCAATATCTTTGCAACATAACTAGCATTTTTAATACAAGACATTTAATAAACATGTAAAATTTGAATGATTCCATGTGCAATTTAAATGTAATAATATAAACTGTACTGTACAGTGGATACCCGCATAGCGACTTTAATCCGTGCAAGAGGGCTCATTGTTATGCGAAATGATCGGTATGTGAATGAATTTTCCCCATAAGAAATAATGGAAATCAAATTAATCCGTGCAAGACACCCAAAAGTATGAAAAAAAAATTTTACCACATGAAATATACATTTTCCTACACACAAAGAGAAGGATACATGCACAATAGTAGAGTAGTACATGCACAATAATATATTGTGCATGTACACTCTACTAAATGAAGAATAAATGACACTTAACTTTATTGAAGATGCAGCAATGACTGTGAGACACTGTGTCCTGGGAGTCCCTTTTTCCTCCTGAGTACTGTAGGTCCTGTTTGGCATTTTCTTCCAGAACAGGCCTATCACACTGTGTATCCCACTACGATTCTTAAATCTCTCAAACCAAACCCTTTTTGCGGGCTTTAAATTCACCAATATAAGCACTAGTTCCAGGCATTTTTCCCTGTTCACCTGGGTGTTAGTCGACTGGTGTGGGTTGCATCCTGGAGACAAGATTAAGGACCCCAATGGATATAAGTTAGACAGTCTTTGTTGCCCACTGACTTTTTTGGGTTATCCTGGGTGGCTAACCCTCTGGGGTTGTTTCTTGGTATTCTCAATAAGCCACACCAACAACATGCTACAGCAGCAGCAGCAGCACTGACAGTGATACAGCAGCAGCAGACGATGCTATAGCAGCAGCAGCAGACGGTAAATACAGCAGCAGCAGACGGTACTACAGCAGCAGCAGCAGCAGAAAGACGGTGGTACAACAGCAGCAGCAGAACGAATGCTACAGCAGCAGCAGACCCGGGACACAGCAAACAGCAGACGGTACTACAGCAGCAGCAGCAAACTGACGGTGGTACAGCAGCAGCAGCAGCTGACAGTGCAGCAGCAGCAGCAGCAGCAGACGAGCTAACCCGCAGCAGCAGACGGGACTACAGCAGCAGCTGATGGTGGTACAGCAGCAGCAGCAGCTGACGGTGGTACAAGCAGCAGCAGCAGCAGACAGTGCAGCAGCAGCAGCAGCTGACAGTGCTACAGCAGCAGCAGCAGCAGCTGACAGTGCTACAGCAGCAGCCCGCAGCTGACAGTGCTACACAGCAGCAGACGATGCTACAGCAGCAGCAGACGGTACTACAGCAGCAGCTGATGGTGGTACAGTAGCAGCAGCAGCTGACAGTGCAGCAGCAGCAACAGCAGCAGCTGACGGTGGTACAGCAGCAGCAGCAGCTGTACCACCAATAGTAGCGATGGTTGATTGGGGTTTATTATACAACCTGGCCAGCTCGGAGACACGCACTCCACTTTCATACTTATCAATGATCTTTTTCTTCATCTCTATAGTAATTCTCACCCTTATTGCTGTAGGGTTGGCACTAGAAGCTTTCTTGGGGCCCATGGTCACTTATTTTCCAGAAAAAATCACCAAAAACACTGTAATAATACGAAATGTTCCCATTGTATGCTTGGATGTTACTGCGGAGGCTGGCTGATAAACAATGCCACCGGCGGCACATGTGAGGCTGGCTAAGGGCGCACATTGGACACGTCTCAGACGAAGAGCGGTGAGCGGGTTTTTGAGCAGTATGCGAGGCAAAATTTTTGCGCTAAAAGCGAGCGGTATGCGGATTGAACGTTATGTGATGCGTACGGTATGCGGGGTCCACTGTACAGGAGGGCCCCACTTATACGGCTGGTTAGGTTCCAGGCTACCGCCGTAAAGCGGAAACTGCCGTAAAGTGGAACACCCTTTTTTTCCACTTACAAATGCATACAAACACTAGATAACAAGTTTACACTAACATATATTATGTTAGCAATAGAACCAGGCATCAAAAAACAATAAAAAGTACAATACACACATAGTGCACTCATTACTTACCTTAAAATATTTATAGTCTTAATCTAGGGTGAGACAAGTAGTATTTATTGTAAAAAATCAAGTGTGGTATGTATGGTAGTCAGCCAGGCTACCATACCAGGCCACCCCACCCACACATACTATTCTATGATATTTAAGCATCCCAGAGCGATAAAATGTATATACAGTTCACTCATTACTTACCTTAAAATATAGGGTGAGATGAGTAGTATTTATTGTAAAAAATCAAGTGTGGTATGTATGGTAGTCAGCCAGGCTACCATACCAGAGAGAAAGAATGAGTGCATGAGAGAGGACAGGCGCAGAGTTATGTAAACAAACCAGGTGAAGGTAAGTTTTGTAAACAGTGTACACGTCTGGTTTGTGTACAAGTTACATTGTGTACAGGTTGTCTCTACATTGATACGGTAGAATAAATAAATAGCCACCAGGCCCGGTGGCCTGGTGGCTAAAGCTCCCGCTTCACACACGGAGGGCCCGGGTTCGATTCCCGGCGAGTGGAAACATCGACACGTTTCCTTACACCTGTTGTCCTGTTCACCTAGCAGCAAATAGGTACCTGGGTGTTAGTCGACTGGTGTGGGTCGCATCCTGGGGGACAAGATTAAGGACCCCAATGGAAATAAGTTAGATAGTCCTCGATGACGCACTGACTTTCTTGGGTTATCCTGGGTGGCTAACCCTCCGGGGTTAAAAATCCGAACGAAATCTTATCTTATCTTATCTTCTCATGTAACATCATTTTGAGAAGAAATGATGCTCTGAGTGAAGGCAATGGAAGTAAGTCACTCTGACTTTTTTGGGTTATCCTAGGTTCTCTACACATATGTTGTTATGTATTTATGTTATGTATCGTGTTTATTATATAATTTTGAAAAAAATATCACGGATGGATTAATGAAAATGTGTATATTAACGTAATATACAACATTTAATGATACACCGAGCTCAGACAGCATAAACAAACAAACTGAACAGGTTGTGGACGATCACTCGGTCAGGCGAAATAGACGGTATTAATACGTGTCCAGTTTTAGTTCATTCATGTACATTTGTAAGAGTTTGTGAAACTTTTACCTTATAATATTTTTATTATTATTATAATAATTAAATCACGAAACAAATACTCTTACACTGTGTACAAGTTAGTACAGAATTATAGCTATAAAGTGAAGGCATACGAATGGAATATTTTTCTACAGTTATCCCTAGTAACAGGTGACGGGCTAGAGAAAACGTAATTCTTCAAACACTTCTACAAACCGTTTGGTAAACATCTCATATATATTTGTATAAATTTTTATACTGTGTAGGTAGCGTGACAGTGTCAGCGTGCCTCGTTGAGCTCCGGGTTTTCTGGTGTTTTCCACTTTTCCTTTACGTCCCTAGAATTTTAAATTTGGTGTCACCAACCCAATAACGATCACCCCTTCTAGCGCCAAAAACCCAAAATTTTGGGGTTTGGAAAAAAAACATTATATACTGAGTCAAAAAAGGAAAAAATTAGTGGGGGAAACCTACCTAGCAGAGTTTACTGCCAGGGGGGGAAATAAAGGGGCCTTTTCCCCGGGGGAAAAAAAAATAATAAAAATTTAAAACTTTGTGTCAAAAGGAAAAAAAGGGTCCCCTTTTGGGGGAAAAATTGAGTTAACATATTTTTATAGGGGTTTTTTACATTTGGTTTCCCTAGTTATTGTTTTATAAAGGTTTAAAGTGTCATTTAAAAAAAACAGGTGAATTTGTAAATGAAGTGAAAACCCATAGGGGCCCAAGGGTGCCCGGGAAGAAGTGGGGCCAGAAACTTACCCAAGGTCAGCTGTTTTTTTTTAATTTTTCCCCTGGTTGCAAAGTGTCCCTCCATATAATCTAGTGATACCAGGGGGAATAGCAAAATTTACAGTGCTTTTAGTAGCAACTAACCAGTATTATAATGGTATTTTGTGGAGGGGGAGTGATTTTTAAATTAGTTTTTTTTTTCTTAAAAATCCCCAGATTTTTACTGGGGGGTTTTTCTATAACCGAAGTTACCAGGGGGTCGAAAATAACACAACGAGAACCCCCCAATTTTACAAGAAAAAGCGTCCCTTCCCTCCAAAATTTGCCCCCAGTAAAACTATAGTGATAAATAGGCATTTATTGTGGTGGAGACGGAAAAAAAAATTGGAGAAGCTGGGAAAAACAGCGATTGAAAAAAAGGGGGTGGGGGCCCCGACCTTTTTGGGCTTTGGGGGAGTGCCAGCAGTCCCCCGGGTCTCTTCAAAACAGCAATTTTATACTTTTTGTATCAACCAAATCACATATTACTCCGGGTAGTTTAATTTTTCCAGTAGATCCTTCAGGGGTTTTAAAGCTCAAATCACCGACCAGTATTTTTTTAAAAATAAGTAACCCCTGTTTTCAATCAGATAGAGGGTCCAAAACCCTTGACGGGGGGGGGGGTTCCAAACCCCTTTTGACTGGCCCGAACCCTTGACTGGCCCCAAAACCCTTGACTGGTCCAAAAACCTTTGGGCGGGTTTTTTTAAAGGGTTTCGTTGTGCCCCTTACCTAGCAGCTTTATTAATAGAATATTCAAGGGTTTGCTGTGGGGAATTTTGCAGTAAATCTACCATTAAAAACCCTTTATGAAGTTTTTTGTTTTTAGTCTGTGGTCATTTCAAACAAACGGGGTTTTTCCACATCCCATAAAATTGTCATTTTTGGGGAAAAATTTGGTGTCCGCCCCTTGTGCAGATACCCCAAGAACAGCTACAAGCAGTTTTTAAAAACAGGGAAGTTTTTTTTGGGAAATGCCCAAATGAGTAAAAATCTTTTGGCCCTAAAATCACAAGGGATTTAAAAGAGGTCAACATCAAAGCTGCTTTTTTAAAAACCCCTGGAAGCTTTCTACAACAATGGGAACTTTAAAAAGCCCGGGCTGAATGGGACTCCCCTTGTTTAAGGGCCTTTGTATCAAAAAACTGTAAGGCTGGGGGATGAGTCCGGTAGCCCGAAAAAGGGGGGGGCTGTAAATGCTGCCCTGGGAGACAGAAAATTTGGTGAAGCGGGAGGTGCTGGCCCCGGGGGAAAACCAGAAAATGGTGAACCCGGGAGGTGCGGGCCGGGGGAGACATTTAAGGGTTTGAAGCTGGAAGGGGCTTTTTCCGGGGAAGACAAAAATGGGGAAATTTTGGAAAGGATGCTGTCCTGGGAGACAGAAATGGGGAAAGGGCGGGAAAGATTTTTTTTCCAGGAAAGTCGGGAAATTTAAACGCGGGAAAGGAAAATACATATAAATGACCCCCTTTGGGGGAAGGAGCCAAAATTTAGGGAAACAAGTGTAGCCCCAAAGAAAAATTTAAAAAAAACCAATATTGCAAACTAGAAATAAACCCCAGGAAATAGCAAACAAGAGGGGCCCCCAAATAGCAATATTTTTTGGGGTATAAAAAAACCAAAAAAAAAACTTTGGTGGGAGCTCCCTTGTTGGTGCTAGGGAGGAATTTGAAGTAAGACAGGGGAAAAAATTTCACCAAACCCGGGGAAAAAGTCAAGGGAAAACCCCAAGGGAAAAGGGGAAAACCCAAACCCCTTTTGCACATTTCTATGCACTCGGGATCTGTGGCATGGGGAAATCTGGGAAAAACAATGGGACGTGCAAACTATGACCACCCAGAAAATGCCATTTGGGCCCTATGACAACAGGGAAAAAGCAAACCCCTTCCCGTAAGCTTTTTCAAACCCCCCAAATTTTGTACCTCCTCAGTACAAGGGGAAAAACTGTGGGTTAATTTAAATTAAATTGCCAGGCATACCCCTCCCAAAGGGGGGCAAAAAAGATACAAAAAAATCCAGGCATGGGAAAAAACCCGGGGGTAGCCACAAGGGCCCCTCAAGAGGGGAAAAGGGTTTTTTTTGTGACAGGAAAGGAAAAAAAAAATGGCAGGGGGAAAAGGCAGAAATGGGACCCAAAATCCAGTCATTCCTGGGGGTGGAAAACCCCAGTCGATGGCCTCCACTCCCCCCCCAACAATACAAAAATTTCAATGCCGGAAAAAAAATCCCCCCCCCCCGTAAAAAACAATACCACCAGTCCCATAACATTTTTCTTTTTCAAAAAAACCCGAGTCAAAGCCAGCAACAAACAAAAAAAATACCCCTTTTATCCCGTGGACCTTTCTTGCAGAGGCAAAGGCAATGTTCGCGGGTTTTCCCCTTTAACCCAAATAAAGGGTCAATTTGGACAACGGGAAAAAGGATCCCAAGGTTTCAACCATACAGATGTGACCCCCAAGTGAACAGGCAAAAAGGGGGGGGGGTTGGCCTGTACATTGCAGAAATCACTTGTTTTCACAAAAACCCGCTTAATGCCTCAAATGATGTATGGGAAATTTTAAACAGTAAAGTTTGAGAACCAAAACCTTTGTCATTGTGGTAGTCTACAATTTCCCCCGGATGAAAAAAACCCCGCAATTCCAGGAAAAAAGCTTTTTTAAAAAAATTTACCCCTGTCTGGAAAATCTTCCAGCCCCCTGCCCCCCAAAATCTTGCTCCTGGGGGGGTTTCAACTTAAGGGGACCTAAAAAGGGGGAATATAGCAAATAATATTTTGCGTAATAAACCAGGAGGGAGCTTTTGATGAAAATTCACACTCACACGAGCTTTTTTAAAAATCCCCCCAAACAAAATTCAATTTAAACCAGCAAATAAAAGGAGCCTACTAGACGGGGAATAACCCCTTTGACCCATCTTCATAACAATGATGAAACTGATAAGAAATGTCCCCCATATCAAAAACCCAAAATACTCAGTTTTACAACAAAATTGAGGTTCAGGAAAATGTATTTCGTGGAGCCCCAAAACCGACAAAAAATTTGGGGACTAGTAAAAGGGACATTCACCAAATTTCAACTTCAAAAACAAAAAAAATAAAGTGGGACCAAGTTAAAACCGTCCTAAACCCATTTTAAACTGGGAAGATATTTCTAAGAAAAACAGACCCCAACTTAAAGCCTAGAAAAGATTAACTCGGTGGCACTCGATGTAAAGCACAAGGCCTTTTTTCCCTAAGGGAAAAAAGGGGGAGTAAGGGGTTTTTAAAATAGAAAGTGCAGGGGCTCCCCTTTTTTCAGGCGACGGAAAAAAAAATAACAGAGCGGCTTTAAAAGAGGTCCCTTTTTTCGAAATGCGTAAGGGGAGACACTGGTCAGAGAAAAAACAACATCGAACTTTTAAAACTAAAAAAAAAATCCTTTAGGGGGTTAGGAATCCCTGGGGGAAAAAACTAAAAAATTTATTAAAATGAAATCGAAAGAAACCCCAAAACATTTCTTCTCCTATGCCAAATCAAAATCGAGGAAAAACTCCATATTGGGCCCCCTACTTAAACAAGATGGTCCTACCAGATGACAGCAAGGAAATGAGTGAGTCTCAAGTCCCAATATGATCAGTTTTTAGCAAGCCGCTAACCAACTGGGGACGAAAATAAAATGAATTTTTTAGAGAGAGCCACAAAATTTTTTTAAACACAAGCCTATCCGATTTTATCCTGGCCCAAAATGACTTCAAACAGGGATAAATGAAATCCCCATGCATCTGCCCCAGACCAACTCATGGAACCTTTTGGTTCATCAAAACGCAAGAAGCCCCTAACACGACCTTTTTCCATCCTTATGGAGAGGGAGCATGGACCGGGGGTCGTCCCTCAGTTACTAAAAACAACAGACATACCCCCACTCCAAAAAGGGGGGCGAAAAGCAACACAAAGAACTACAGACCAATACACTAAAACCCCAAAAAAAAATTTTTGAAAGGGTCCTAAAAGCAAGAACCACCCACTAAAAACCCCACATTACACAACCCAGGGCAACAGGGGGTTTAGAACAGTTCGTCCTGTCTGTCCAACTATTGGATCACTACGAAAAAGGCCCTAAATGCCTAGAAAAAAAAAAAAAGCAAAATGTAAAAATACAGATTTGCAAAAGCCTTCACAAGTGTGACCTGGCTAAAACGACAAAAGCGTTGCTAAAGGAATAAAGGAAAAGTGGGTGAGGGTCTATAATTCCTCACTAACAGACACAGAGAGTAGTTTCAACAGAGTAAAATCCGGGAAGTACGGTGAAAAGCTCTGTTCCACAAGGCAAACTAGCTCTCACTTGTTCCTCACCTCTATCCGACTAGCAAGGATTCGCCACAGCACCGTGTCTTCCTTTGCAGTACACCCCAATCTGCAGACAGTGTCTTCCATTGCAGACACGCAAGGGTCCAGGCGGACATCAACCAAATCTTTCAGGGGCTGCAAAAACAAAATGTAGTTTAACGATGAGAAATTTCAATTACTCAAAATGGGAAACAAGAAATTAAATCTTCTCAGGTACAAAACAAATTCTGGCCACAAAAAAGAGCGAAACAAAAAACCGTAAAAAGGGACCTAGGAGTGATTATGTCGGGGGATCTCCCCTTTTCAAGGACCATAACATGAAATCAATCGCATTGCAAAAAAAAATGACAGGATGGATAATGAGAACCTTAAAAAACTAGGGGGGCCAAACCCCATGATAAACATCTTCGGGGTACTGTTCTATCTAGGCGGGAAAATTTTGGGCAGAAACCTAACAGCCCCCTTCAAGGCGGGTAAAAATTGCCGCCCCTAATAATGTACAGGAACTTTCACGGGCAGCATAACGGAGATAAAACACCTCAAAACGGGGAGCCTTGGGGGTTCCTAAACCGGTATTCCCGGGAAACGCAGGAGGGAGAGATACAAAATTATAAACACCGGGAAAATCCTAGGGGGGAACTATTTACCGAACTGCACACGAAAATCATTCCCCTACGAAAGAAAAAAACTTGGCAGACGTTGCCCCACCCCCTCAATGAAAAGCGGGGTTTTTTCATAGAAACCTTTTAAGAGCCCAAAAACAATAAGTTTCGGGGGCCCCCGAGACTTTTTCCCAACTGCCCCACCCCACAAAAGGGGGTTTAAACCCCCAGACCCCGGGCCCGTCTCAAGCTGGACGGAAAAAGCACCAAAAGTCTTCCTGTTCACCCGGGCTGGGCTGAAACTTGGTTTGCGTGCAGCCGGCGCAACACCCCTGGTTGATGGGGCCTGTTTCCACCAGGGGCCTGGTCAAAGACCGGGGGGGCGGGGGCGTTGCCCCCCGAAACTCCCCTCCGGTAAACCCCAGGAAAACTCCAGGCTGTTGGGGCTTGGGAAAGGCCAATGAAAACTTTTGGGCCAGGAAGTGGGCAAAGAACGCCCTAAATGTAACTGAAAATTATACAGTCCCAAAACAAAGTGTTTTCAGGGACTTTACCTTAGGGGTTCTGAGATATCATAGGTTATCCCAAACCTCTCCGGGAAAGCAGTTGATCGCCCTTTTAGTTAATCCCATTATTTTAATTATACTCGGAAAAGAGGAAAATCACTTTTCATCAATTTTTTGGGTCATAAAATTAAAAATTTTCAACATTTTTTTTCCCAAAAAATTTTACAATATGAGATGGAAGTTTTTATGCCTGGATGTTTTGGACTGTCTTTTAAAATTGGGGGGTTTATTTGTTTTTTCGGGGAAAAAGGGGAAAATGAGCCCCATTGCCAGCCCCTTTTTCCTGGATTTTTTATTTTTTAATTTTCCCAAAGGGCCAAACTTAAAGGGGGGGACCTTTTTTAATCCACAAAAAAAGTTACCATTCCTTTTTCCCTTAATTCTTGCTTTCTATTCCTTGCATTTTTTTAGTGCAGGTTGGAACGTTTGGCAGGTCGGGGGGTTCTACTTCACGGTATGCTTTCCCAACCCTTTCCAAACCTGTTTGTTTTAGATTGTTTGGGCTGTGGATCATTTAGTTTTTACTTTGGTTTTTTTTTTTATTTATAGTGGGGGGGTTTTTGTTTCCTTTTCCCTCCCCATTTGATCTTTGAAAAACACCTAAATTTAGTGGTAAACTAAATCATCATTAAATTTTTGTGTGCCAATGGGCTCGTAATTCGTATACTATTGAAATCCAAGGGTTAAAAAAGGGTTCTCTCTTTTGTTATGGTTTGTAAATAAGTTTCCCCCTTTGTTTTTTATCCTTGATTGTTTGGAGAGGGTTTTAAAAGATTGACATTGTTTTCTTGGGAAGTGATCAGGTAGAAGATCATTAAAATTAAAGACAGAGTAAGCATTTGTATATGATGAAATTTAAAACCAAGGCACAGATCTAGCATCCCCCATATTGTGGTAGGCCAGTAGTTCCCACAATTCCCAAAAATTTTATTAAACTCAGAATTTGGGAGACGCGAAAAAGGGGGCACATGTTGGGAAAATAGGGAATTTTAAAGAAGGAATTTTAAATAAGATTCCTTGGGAAATTCCCCAAAAAAGAGGTTTAAAAACAGGGGGGAGGGTGGTGTGAAAAAAAACGATTTAAACAGTCCCCAAACCCGGGGGAAAAATAGTTTTTTTTTGTCATTTCCCCCCAGCCTTGGGGAAGATTTTAAACTTTCCTGTATTTGACTGAAGAAGCATTTTTGGGCCCCCCGACACTTATTGTTTTTGGTCTCTTAAAAGTGCTAGGACCCCCCCTGCCTTTTTTCTTTCATTGTGAGTGATTTTCGGTGCAAGTTTGGGTTTCAGTCTCTTTAAAAGGTTTTCAAGGTGTATATATTCATGTATCCTCCGCCTTTGGTTTTTCCGGGAATAAAAGGGTTTAGAACCTTTTAAGTGCTCCCCGTTTAAATTTAGGTGTTTTATCTCCAAATTTTGCGCGCTGTGAAAGGGGTTTTCTGTTCATTTTCTAGGCAAACAATTTCACCTGCCCTTTAAAGGTGCTTTAGTGTGCAGCAAAATTCCAGCCTAATAGAACAAGCGACTTTAAGAGTGTCACCCTGGGCCTTGGCATCAATAGTTTTTTAAGGGTTTTCATTTTCCATCCTGTCATTTTTTTTAGCAGCTGCGAAATTTATACAGTGTTATGTCCTTTGGGAAAGGGGAGATCCTTCCCACATGATTTATTCCCCGGTCTTTTACTTTTGGGTTTTTTTCCCCATTTTGTGTCCGGGAAATTTTTTTTTTACTCTGAGGAAAGGTTTTTTTAATTTTCCCCGTTTTACCATAAACGGAGTAATTGAAAAATTTTTCAACGTTTAACTTCATATTGTTTTTGTACCAAAAGAAAGATTTGGGGGACGTCCACCGGAGCCTTGCAGTGTCTGCAATGGGAATGTTTATGCAGTTCGGGTGTCATCTGGCCCAAAAGGGAAAACACAGTGCTTGGGTTACATCCCTTTTCTATGTCAGATATGAGGTGAGAAAAAAAGATGGGGGGCAAGTAAAGTTTTTTGTGGAACAGAGCTTTTTACATTTGCCAAACCCCGGACTTTACCTGTTCAATACTTTCTCTTTATGTTTGTTTTGTGGGGAAATTATGACCCCTCTACCAACTTTTTCCCCCGTTTTTCCCTTTTGCACGCATTTTGCGCCCCTATTGCGCCATGGTCACACTTGTCGAAGGGTTTTGCAAAGTCTGTATATATTACATCTGCATTCTTTTTGTCTTCTAGTGCATCAATGACCTTGTCGTAGTGATCCAATAGTTGAGACAGACAGGAGCGACCTGTTCTAAACCCATGTTGCCCTTGGTTGTGTAACTGATGGGTTTCTAGATGGGTGGCGATCTTGCTTCTTAAGACCCTTTCAAAGATTTTTATGATATGGGATGTTAGTGCTATCGTCTGTAGTTCTTTGCTATTGCTTTACTGCTCTCTTTGTGGAGTGGGGCTATGTCTGTGTTTTTAGTAACTGTGGGACGACCCCCGTGTCCATGCTCCCTCTCCATTGGATGGTAAAAGCTCGTGATGGGGCTTCTTGCAGTTCTTGATGAACACGGAGTTCCATGAGTCTGGCCCTGGGGCAGAGTGCATGGGCATGTCATTTATCGCCTGTTCGAAGTCATTTGGCGTCAGGATAACATCAGATAGGCTTGTATTAACTAAATTCTGTGGCTCTCTCATAAAAAATTAATTTTGATCTTCGACTCTCAGTCTGGTTAGCGCTTGCTAAAAACTGAGTCATACTGGGACTGAGTAGCTCACTCATTTCTTTGCTGTCATCTGTATAGGACCCATCTTGTTTAAGTAGGGGCCCAATACTGGTCGTTGTTCTCGACTTTGATTTGGCATAGGAAAAGAAATACTTTGGGTTTCTTTCAATTTCATTTATGGCTTTTAGTTCTTCCCGCGATTCCTAACTCCTAAAAGATTCCTTAGCTTAAGTTCGATGTTTGCTATTTCTCTGACGAGTGACTCCCTATGCATTTCAGAAATATTGGCCACTTTTAGCCTCTCTATTATTCTTTTTCGTCGCCTGTAAAGGGAGCGCTCAGTGTCTTTCTATTTTACATCTGTTGTGATAGAAACACAGGCCTTATCTCTAGGCTTTATTGAACATAGAATCTTCATAGTACTTCTGCAACAACAATATATAATGACTAGTACATCTAATAACGGCTTCTACAGGGATGGTGATGTCTTGCATATATCAAGAGAAAAGTTATAACTACAGGCCACATATTTAAACTCACCATGTAATCTGCATCACTAATATGTGGATAGAAGAGAAGAGAATCTCACACCATGTGTTGTCGCCATGACACACACCAAACTGTTGTTGTTGTTGTTAAGGGCCCCGAGAGGTGGTGCAGTATTATCCTGCTGCTGTTCCCCACAGGAGCAGTATCACTACAATCTCCCCCTTCTAAAATATCAGAGACAGTACTCTCCCAAACTGTTAGGTGGGCGACGTACACGTCCCGACCCTCGTAGCCCTTGAGCCTCTTCACCAGGTTCAATATTTTCCAGCGGGGTTTGACTAACTGCTGGAGCAGAATCGTCTATTCCGTAGGGTAGTCTCAAGGGGCTTTCCAGGAGAAAACGAAGCATCTTTCACATCTATTGGTGTATCTTGAGATTCCACACTAATGGGGATTTCAACTGGGGCTAAATGTCTTGTAGATACTGTAGCCTCTTCACCATTTTGGTAGTGAATGTGGGTGTAATGTGGATTAGCTTGCAGGAGCTCTACCTCTTCCACTAAAGGATCCGTCTTGTTCATCCTACGGTGACTCTTCAGGAGAACGGGTCCAGGATGACATAACCAAGTGGGCACGGAGGCTGCTGTAGAGGAACGACGTGAATAGTTGAGGAGTCTTTCATGAGGGGTTGCATTAGTAGCTGTGCACAGCAATGATCTAATAGATTGAAGAGCATCAGGTAGGACAGTTTGCCAGTGTTGAACAGGTAGATTGCGCGACTTCAATGTCATTGTAACTGCCTTCCATATAGTACCATTGAACCGCTCCACTTGACATTGCCTTGAGGGTTGTAACTTGTTGTTCTGCTGCAGGCAATACCTTTGCTAGCCAAAAACTCCTGAAGTTCGTTACTCATGAACGAGGATCCCTGTCTGAATGGATATAAGCTGGCATACCAAAAATAGAGAACAACTGCAAAAGACAACTAATAACAGTTGAAGCAGTCATATTTGCACAGGGGAATACAAAGGAAACCTTGAATATTTCATCTACTATGTTAAGGAAATACCAATTCTGATTTGTGCTTGGTAGAGGTCCTTTGAAATCTATATTCAGTCTCTCGAAAGGCTGGGTGGATTTTATGAGATGAGTCTTCTCTGGCTGATGAAAGTTTGGCTTGCACTCAGCACATACTCTGCATGCTCTGATCAATTGTCGCACATCTTCCACTGAGTAGGGCATGTTCTTTGATTTGATAAAATGGTACAGGCGTGTAACTCCTGAGTTGACACAAAGCCTTGTGGAGCGGCTGATAGTGTTTGAAAATCATGACATGCTGCTCCACAGTGGGACCTAGAGAATGCATCAGGTGAAATGTTCTCTTGGCCTGGTCGGTACAGAATATCAAAGTCATAACACGATAGTTCCATCCTCCAGCGTAATATCTTGTCATTCTTTATCCTACTTTTGTGCTTCCTGTCGAACATATACATCACAGGACCGTTGGTCAGTCCTTATGGTGAAATGTCTACATGTTAAATAATGCTCCAGTGGCGAACTGCTTCTATGATGGCCTGGGCTTCCTTTTCTACAGCAGCATAACATTTCTCTGATCCTTGAAAAGTTCTCGAAAAGAAGGCTACTGGTCGTCCTGCCTGAGATAAGACTGCAGCAATGGCAATGTCAGATGCATCCGTTCCACTTCGAATGGTAGGGATCTTCATCATGCTTGAACTACTGAGTTTTCAATGTCCTGTTTGAGAGTATGGAAGCGGCTTCTGCTTCCTTTGTCACAGGAAATGTGGTTAGCACTCAATGGGCGGACTTTACTTGAATAGTTGTAGATCCATTGTGAGTAATAAGCAAAGAGATCAAGAGTTCTTCGGAGTGACTTTTTGTCTTGAGGCATTGGAAGTTCCATAGAGGTCGTAGTCGTTCAGGTCTGGGAATATTGAACCTCCTTCCACTACATAACCAAGGATGCTAAGCCTTTTAGTTGAAAAAGTGCACTTTTCCTCATTGTAACTGACATTTTTCTTCTTGGCAGCTTCCAAAAACTTATCAAGGTTTGCATCATGTTCCTCCTGGGTCTTGCCACAAATGGTAACATTATCTAAATACGCATAAGTTCCCATGAGTTGCTCTTCCTGAATGAGTGAATCCATAATTTGTTGAAGCAGGCTACCCCATTGGTGACTCCAAAGGGACTCTGGTAAACTGATACAGGCCATCACTAGCCTGAAACGCTGTGTATGGTTTATCTTCATCCTTATAGGACTTGATGATAGGCACTCTGTAGATCAATTGTGCTAAACACATAGTACTGAGCATTTTGTTCACTATATCATTAATTCGAGGTAGGGTACCCATCAAGAAGTGTAAATTTGTTGATTGTCTCAGATAATCGATAGCCAGTCTCCATTTCCTATAATCATCTTTAAAACAACAACCTGTGCATGCCAAGGGGAATTACTCGTTCTATAATACATCCTTCAGCAGCCTCTGAGTTTCTTTCTCAATGAACATCCGATCCTCATAAGAATAGCGGCTTGACTTAGCTGATATGGATGGCAATCCCGGTAAGATTTGCAAACAGCTTTGGTGGTCTACCCTTAAAGTGCTAAGTCCACAGACAACAAGAGGAGGCAGTTCACCTCCATATGTTAAGGTGACACTACATGCAGCTTATGAAAGTCCATGACCAAAGATAACATCAGAGCACAGTTGTGGGCAGAATAGCTAAATGTACATCTTGATAATCCTTTCCATTAACTCTGAGATTTACCTTACAAAACCCTAAGTCTGAATAGAGAGAGATGTTGATGCCATGGAAACGGTATCTGATGAGTGATGTACAGTCAAGGAGTGGCGTTTAACTAAGTCAAGGTTGATGAAACTCTGTGAACTGCCACTATCAATAAGACCATCTATGCCAATCAAATCGAGAACAACGTCCAGTATTGGCCCCACTAAAACAAGGGTGGGTCCTACACAGATGACAGCAAAGGAAATGAGTGAGCTACTCAAGTCCCATAGAAATCATTTTTAGCAAAACCGCTAACCAGACTGAGAGTCGAAGATCAAAATGAATTTTTTATGAGAAGCCACAAAATTTGTTAACACAAGCAAACCGAGTTATCCTGACGCAAATGACTTCGAACAGGCGATAAAAGACATGCCATGCACTCTGCCCCAGGGCAACTCATGAACTTGTGTTCTTCAAGAACTGCAAAAGCCCTATCACGAGCCTTTTCCACTATGGGGAGGGGCATGACACGGGGGTCGTCCCCAGTTACTAAAAACAACAGACATAGCCCCACTCCACAAAGGGGCAGTTAAAGCATAGCCCAAAAAATTACAGACCAATAGCACTACATCCATATCATAAAATCTTTGAAGGGTCCTAAAAGCAAGACACCCCATCTAGAAACCCATCAGTTACACAACCCGGGGAAATGGGGTTTTGACAGGGGCCCCCTGTCTGTCTCAACTTTTTGGGTCACTAACAAGGGCCTAAAGCACTAGAAGACAAAAAGAAGCAATGTAACAACAACTTTTCAAAAGCCCGACAAGTGTACCATGGGGTTAGGCACAAAACTGCTAAAGGAAAAAACAGGGAAAATCGGTCGAGGGTCTTAATTTCCTCATAACAGAACACAGGAAATAGTCGTCAACAAGGGAAAGTCCGAGGCGCACGGTGAAAAGCTTGTTCCCAAGGCAAAACAGCTCCCCCTCTTTTTCCCATCCCCATATCCGCTAGACAGGAGCACCACAGCACCCTGTCTTCCTTTTCAGATGACACCCCCAAACTGCAGACAGTGTTTTCCCTTCAGACACTGTAAGGGGTCCAGGCGACTAACCAAATCTTTTCAGTGGGGTGCGGGAAAAAAATATAAGTTCAACGATGAAAATTTCAATTACTCAATATGGTAACTGAGGAAATTAAACTTCATCAAGTACAAAACAAATTTTGGCCCAAAAAAGGCGAAAACCCCAAAGTCAAAGACCGGGGGTGATTTTGCGGAGGGTCAACCTTCAAGGGCCTAACATTTTACAATCGCATCTGCTAAAAATGACGGGTGGAAAGAGAACCCTTTAAAACTAGGAGGCCAAACCCATGATGACCTCTTCAGTCATTGTTCTATCTAGGGGAATTGCGCACTTAACAAAATTAAGGCAGGGGAAAATTTCCCACCTAGAAAATGTCAGGAACTTTCACGGTGGCATAAAGGGGATAAAAACCTCAATTACTGGGG
>NW_026509030.1:0-7500 GCF_026875155.1 Cherax quadricarinatus
ATTTAAAATATTACCTTTCCCCCCCCAACGCTGTCAAGCCCTTTAAAAAACCATTTTGTCTCCTTTTCGCTCCCCCCTAACACCTCACGCATCTTGCACACAAAACCCCCTTTTACCCCCTCCCTCCAATTTTCCCCTGCCCCAAACCTTTACCCCCCCCCTACACTCGAAGTCACTTTTTTTGCTCCAACCTCTCACATTCACCACTTCAACTCCCCACCCTCTGGATAATAGTTTTAGTAACCCCGCACCCCTCCAAATTTTCCAAACTACGAATTCTCTGCATTATATTCACCCCACACTTTTGCCCTCAGACCGACAGTTCACTGCCCCCACCCTTCTCCTTGTTGCAACATTCACCCCCCAGCTTCAAAACCCATATAAGAGGTTGGTATAATTACTCTCTACTCTCTTTGTTTCCCCATGGCAAATTTCTTTGTATCTACAGACTTCTCATGCCCCACCACCTGTTTCCCCTAGTCAGTTCTATAATTCACTCATTTTTTTAACCCATCTGCGACACGCCCCATTCCAAAATATCTAATACATTCCCTCCTCAAACCTCTCTCCCAAAATCTGATATCCAATCATATATATATATAAAAATATATAAATATATAATATATATATAATATATATATTAATATATATAATAAAATATATATATTCGTGCCGAATTTTTTAAAACTGGTCATTAGAAGAACTCATTTAAATTTAAACTCCTTTCTAAAATTTCTTTTATACTTTTAAAGATAATTTTTTTCATTAATGTTAATGTAAAAAATTTTAATTTTGTACCAAAAAATTAGAAAACTTACCAAACCTTTTTTTAAAAACAAACGCAATTTATTTTACCTAATCCAACTAAAATATTTTAAAGGTTTACAAAAATTTAATACTAAACACACAAGTGAAATTTTTTTTTTTCGTTAGGTTCAAATGTTTTTGGCGAAAATTTTGATACACAAATTTTCATTGTTCTATATGGCAAGATAACTTGAAATTTTAAAAGCCAAGACCCGAAATTTCTCCCCTATTCGCACGACATATTATATATATATATTAAAATTAAAAAAAAAATTTTATATATATATATTTATATTATAATATATATATATATAAAAAGGGTGAGGGTGACTTAGGAGTCTGTGGAAAAGAACTTTGCCCTTGGAGGCAAAGAGGGGAATGTAGAGAGTAATTTTTTCCAACACTCTTTTTGGGGTGTGACCATGGTGATGAATGTGCAGCGAGGAGAAGGCTGGAGGCAGTGGAGAGACATTCTGAGGGCAAGTTGGTGTGAATATAATGCGATAATTCGTAGTTTTGGGAAATTAGGGGAGGGCGGGATTACCAAAATGTTTCCAGAGGGGTGAGGAAGGGTTGTTAGGGGGTTGGACATGTAGAGAGAAGGGCGAACAGAATGACTTCAAGATGTATAGTCTGTAGTGGAAAAGGAAGGGGGGGTAGGGGGCGGGCCCAGGAAAAAGGTTTTGGGGGGAGGGGGGAAGGAGGTTTTGTGTGCGAGGGCTTTGGGCTTCCGCGGCTGCGTGAGCGGTTTTTAGGAGGAATGGAACAAATGGTTTTTTTAAAACTTTTACTGCGTTGGAGTGTGAGCAAAGTACATTAGAAGGGGTTCAGGAAAACCGCACCCGGGCTTGATCCCGGAGATGGGGGAAATCAGTGCCTGCACTCTGAAGGGGGGGTGTTAATGTTGCAGTTTTAAAAAATGTAGTGTAAAGCCCCTTCTGGCAAGACAGTGATGGATTAAATAATATTGAAAGTTTTTCTTTTTGGGGCCAACCCTGCCTTGGTGGGAATGGGCCAGTGTGATAAATATATATATTATATATAATAATATAATATATATTTTAATATTTATATAATATATATATAAATATTTTTATATATATATATAATATATTAATATTTTTATATATTTAATATAAATATATATATTATATATTAATTTTAATATATTTATATATTTAAAAATTTAAAATAATATATATAATTATATTATAATATATATATAATATATATTAAATTATATATTATATGTATATATATTGTATATATATTAATATATACATACATACTAATCCTATATATATAAAAATATATATATATATATTTATATATATAATATATTATAATAAAAAATATTATATATTATATATATATATATGTAATACTGGTGTGTGTGTGTGGGTGTTGTGTGTGTTTGAAATTTTCTTAAAGCCTTCCATGCATTGCTCCCATTTTAAACTCCGGTCCCCCAAAAACAATTACTCTCACTTGACTAAAAATTGCCAAAACATTCACTTAACGCCCCCCAAAATTTTCCTTACATCCTCGGGTTTTCACATACATAATATAATGACTCCCTTTCCCCCAGGCACGACGACCCACACATCTCAACATTTTTGTTGGCTGAAAGGGGGAAATGTTTTCTAATAGTATAAAAATTTAAAGGGTTGTATAATCCAAGGGTTTAGCATCTTTCACGAATTTAATAAAATCACAGAAACTTTTCCCCAAACCCAGTAGCTGTTCAGTAAGCTATGTGTTGAACCCCAAAAGCCCCACTCTTTGCGAAAACGTCCTTGAAATAAAGATAGTGAAGTGTTGCATTTTTTTCACAGATCAACAACTTTTCTGTTACTTCCTTTTTGATTATTTTAATAAAAGCGCCCCCAGATAACGACTCAAAATTTCGTTTTTTTTAATTAAAAAATTCAGAAATTCATGGGAAAACCACCCCCTTTTTGGGCTTCGTGTCATTCACGCCCCGAGAAAGGGATTCAAACCCCTTTTCTCGGGGAAAAAATTTCAAGTAACATTACAGTAAGCAATTAATAAGAATACCTAAAAGGTACAAATTTGGAATGAAAGCCAAGTGAGCTCCAAAGTGCAAACGTTTAACAGATTCTCTTCTCGTTCTAAATATTTTTTTTTTTTTTTTTTTTTTTGGGGGGGGGGGTTTTATACATATAAAGACTGAAGATGTTACAAAAGACAGTCATTTTCCCCCATAAACATATGGATATACTTTGAGTGAAAAGGATCGCGAATAATGTTTTATGTAAAATAACCGTGACGGGACAATACTCAAAAAAACCCGCAGAGGAGAGAGAAGCATGAGACGCTTCGGTCCGATTGGGGCCCGATTGCAGCGTTTAGCTCACACGTTGGGGTTTCGTGGTTTGACCCCCCGGTAGGGTGGAAACATTAGGATGTTTTCCCCTGTTCACCTAGCAGTAGTAGGTACTTGGGTGTTGTCGACTGTGTGGGCGCATTCGGGGGAAAAAACTACCAAATTTTCCCCCCGAAATGCTCAGCATAAAAAGGGGACTTTCAGTATAGTAGATGTCATTGTTTCCCGCAGACCTGTATACCTTGTCCCATTAAATTAAAAAAATTAAGTTTATTATTATTACTGACTATCAGGGGCCCCAAGTCGGACCGAAACGTCGTCAAAATTTCCGTCCCTGTGGTGGGTTTTTTTTTTGACTGTTAAAAATCTTTTGTGCTGTCCCAGCATCACTTAAATAACTGTGTGGTATATATATTTATGCTTTTTCTTATTGTCCGCGTTGCAATTTTAAAATTTTAAAAAAAAATAGACATGTTTCTTTTTTTTTTTTTTAATAATGTTGGGGAAAGGGGGTATTTTTAAAGTATCTTCAGAGAAAACCGGAAAAGGCAACGAAAATTTGGGAAAGACAAACTCCCGAGGAAAACCGGGCCTCATATTTTGACAGATTTTTAAAGGGAATTAAATATTTTTAGTGGTGACGTTAAGTGGTTAAATGTTCATATGTCTGACAAGTTGTTTTCCAAAAACGTTCTAGTTTTTTTTTTTTTTGCTTTGACTGAACAGCAGCGAGAACAGTTTTGTTGTTCTTGTTGTTTTTAGACCAAGAGTTTAACCCTTCTCAGGTTTAAAGGGGCTGACCACCTCCGATATTTACCCGAGGGTTTAGGACCGATTACAACCCTACAAAGGTTTGTAAAAACCTTTTACTTCGTTAATAGAGAATTTCGGTTTAGTTTTTTTGAGGGATTTAGAAAAAAATTACCTTAATTTCGTTATTCATTGTAATTTAATTTTGGTTTCAAGTTAGGTTAGTTAGATATTTAACTACAAACTGCTATGCTAGTATCCTTTTTTAATACTTTTTACAATGTTTCGAATTTTAAAATTTTTAATTTGGAAAATTTAAATTTTTTAAAATTTTTTTTATTGTAAATTTTTAAATTTTGATGATGGGTAATTTTACATCCGGAAAAGTTTTTAATAAAAAATTGTTGTCCACTAAGAGGTGTTTGTCGCGCTTTGTTCCTAATATTATTTTAAAATTTTTGGGTTAAATAGCCCAAATCGCAAGTTTTATTTTCTTTTGCCGAATAAGGGAAACGAAAATTTTTTTATGAAATAATTTCGTAAAAATCATTCAACCCAACGAAAAAAAATATATTTCTTTGTTTTTTATTATTTAAAATTTTTGAACCCTATCTACAACATATATAGTTTGGGTTAGGCTAAATTAAATTTCGCTTGTTATAAAAGGTTAGGAATTTTCTAAGTTCTTTTGTTACTAATTTTTAATTTTTGCATTAACATAAATGAAAAAATATATCTTTAAGCATTTTTTTTTTTTTTTTATTAACACACGGCCGATTCCCCCCAAGGCAGGGGGGCCCGAAAAAAAAACTTTCATCATTCACTCCATCACTGTCTTGCCGAAGCGCGCTCACACTACAGTTATAAAACTGCAACATTAACACCCCCCCTTCAGAGTGCAGACACTGTACTTTTCATTCCAGGATTCAATCCGGGTTTCCGTTTCCCTGAATCCCTTCTTTTTTTGTTACTTTCTCACTAAAAAGCACGTCAAATTAAAAACCCTTTTTTCTCCATTCCCTCCCATCAAATACATCACGCACGCCGCGGAAGTCCAAGCCCCCTCCACACAAAAACCTTCTTTTTACCCCCTCCCTCCAACCTTTTCCCAGGGCCCACCCATACCCGCCTTCCTTCCACTAAGGTTTATCACTCTGGAAGTCATTCTGTTTTTTTTCCATCTCTTACATTCCGAACCACCTCAACCCCCCTGAGCCGCTGGATAATATTTTTTGGGTTATCCCACACCTTAATTTCCAAACTACGAATTTATTAAAGAAAATTTTTGAAAGGACTTTAATTTTTTAAAAGGTTTTTGCTAATGACCAATTTTTAAAAATTGGGGGCACACACACACACCAACACAAACACACACACACACACAACCCCACACACAAAAACACACACACACACACAACAACACACAACACACACCACACAACACATATAACTGCTTTAATCTTTAAATTTAAAAAGGTTTTTAATTCCCCCCATTTGGGGGCTAAATGGGCGCAAAAAAATAAAAATTCGCGAATGTTTTTTTGAAAAATTTTGGGCCCTTGTATTTTTTTAAAAAGTCGGGGTTGCATTTGCGCCCCCGGGGGCTATCAAAAGTTTCCCCCTTATATCTGTTTAAACGCTCTGCTACAAAAAGCGAGTCATCACATAAAAAAACCGCGGATGTAATTTTTCCGCATTTTCGGACCCCCATTAAACGCGGTACAAAACCCCGTAATGGAATTTTTTTTTGAAAGCGGCGTAATTATATCTGTCAGTCTTTAAAGGTATGGCAAGAAAAAAAAAAAGGGTCTTGTAAGTTGTTTAGAGGAAATGAAATTTTCCCCCGTGATGGAAGGAGTTAAGGTTTGTTATGGTAAAAATTCGGGGGCTTATCAGCGAACAAAGCCTGCGTTTAAACACCTAAAATTGAGCCCTTTCCATTTTAATGGTCCTCTTTTTTTTGAAAGCTCGCCCCCCGAAACTTTGTGAATTTTTAATGGGAAAGTGCAAATTTTTGGGGGGCGAGGGCAAGGGAAAAGGAAACTGGTTTTCATATCCCGTAAAACAAAAGTGCTTGATTTTTTCCCCATTGGAGCGCAAACTGTGTAGAACACAATTTTTGGGGACAAAACGGGTTTATCACAGCTTTTTTTGGGTTTTTTTCTGGGGGGGGGGGGGGGATGGGAACTGTGGTGCGTTTCCGTGTCATTACAGCTCGGAAATTGATTGAGTGTTACTTTTTTTCGGGTTTATAACGGAGTCATGTAGGTTTGTATTTTGAGTGTGTAAAGTTAACGTTCATTTTTTTGTGTTTATAAAGTGGTTAAAAAAGTAATGGGGAAAGGGAAATTTTGGGGTTTTAAAAGAAAAAGAAAATAGGCTCTTTTCCCTCAAAAGGTTAGTGTTATACTCAGAACAAATTCCCCTCTCTCTCCTCTCCTTCTCCCCTCTCTCTTCCTCCTCTCTCCCTTCTCTCTCTTCTCTCTCTCCCCTCTCTCTCTCTCTCCTCTTCCTCCCCCTCCCCCTCTCTCTCTCTTTTCTTTCCCTTTTTCCTCTCTCTTCTCTCTCCTCCCTCTTTTCCTTTTTCTTCTTTTTTTTTTTATTTAATTTTTTAAAATTTTTTTTCACCCTTCTCCCCCCCCTTTTTTTTTCTGATTTTCCTTGAAAAAAAGGGTTTTTTTTCAACCTGGTTTTTTTTTGGTTTTTAAAAGGGGGTTTTTTAGATTTTTTCCCACAGAGGACTTTTGATTCTTTTTACCGGGAAAATGGACAACGTGGGGGAACGTAGTGTCGTGTGAGAATATTTTTGTAAATTAGTATAACGTGTACTAGGGAATTTTTACCCATTAGGAATCAAAAAGTGTTTGGGTAAAAGGTTTTTTCAGTGGAAGAATAGCTCCATTTTTTAATCAAAAGGCCTTCAAAGGGATCAAGGCGCTTTCATCTTTTTGAAGGGGGTGTCAGGGGAAATTCTCAAATTAACTTCCAAATTCCGCTTCCCCTTGGGGATTTGCATGCTCTAAAATTGCATTATGTTGCGCTGAACCCGTGAGATGGTATTCTCTCAGTTTCCCGCAACTTTTTGTTGATATTTCATCGTATCTGTGTCAAGATGGAACATAAAAGACGAATTCTGTGATACTCCCCCCATGATTTGTGTCAGGATAAGCATCAAATTTCCCGTAATTCCCCTTGACGCTTTTTCCTGATTCGCTGGAGGAACCCCTGCAGTTGTGCTCCAAAATTTAGATATGTATTGCACATGATGATGTGTAAGGTTGATAAAATTTGGGGGCATAGCCTTTTGGGCACAATTCACATGTGCGATTTGCATGTTCATCTGAAATCTTTAGTCGCTTGAAAATTTTGCCCTCATTTATCACGTAAAATGTGAGATTCTGATTTTTTTGTGGTCTTAAACGAAAAATACATGTTTTTATTTGAGAAGACCCAGATTACCGCTAGAATTTTTTTTCCCTTTTTTTTGTTCTGTTTTTTTCTTTTCCCCCCCCCCCTCATTTTTTTTTCCTGGGTGAAAGGAGGGGCCTTTAAAACGCATGCCACTATCAGAATACTTTACTTTTTTTCCCTATTTA
>NW_026509030.1:10000-14710 GCF_026875155.1 Cherax quadricarinatus
TCTTTCTGGTAGGACAGCAAACAGCGAATGATTGTAAAGGTTTTTTCATCTTATGATAACCCAGTTTTGGTGGGGAAAAACGACAGACATTATTATTATTATTATTATTATTATTATTATTATTATTATATTATTATTATTAATATTATTATTATTAATTTTTTATTATTATTTATTATTATTATTATTATATAACGTACCGGCCGTCTCCCATTGAGGCAGGGTGACTAAAAAAAAAATTTTCTTTTTTTTTTTTGCAGTTAGTATTTTAATACAGGAGAAGAAGGTTACTATCCCCTTGCTCCTGGCATTTTAGTCGTCTCTTGCAACACGCAAAAACTTACGGAGGAAGGATTCTTTTTACTTCCCCAAGAACTTACGGAGGAAGGATTCTTTTCCACTTCCCCAAGGAGAGTATTAATATTATTCTATTTTATTACATTATCATTATTATTCTTTTATTTTTATTACATTATTATTATTTTATTATTACATTATTATTAATATTTTATTATAATTGTTATAGGGGGTTTTGTCGGTGTTTTTTTGTTAGTATTGTGACACACTGCGTGATGATGGTTCTCACTACAGTCCCACTATGCACATTTTTCCTTGTTAAAACAGAACAAAAGTTCACGTTTCATCCACTAGCGTAAGGGGGAACATATTGGTATTTTTATTGAGTATACTGGATAGTGATAAAAGAGAGAGAGGCCCTATTGAAATTTAACCGAGTGCATTGTGAGAGGTGGTGGTTTTGATGGGTGTTACACAGAGGTGACGCTGTGAGGCACCTCACTACTTCATGTTTTTACATTTTTAACTACCCAATACCTGTTGAAGTCGGGGGGGGTTATTGCCCTCGTGGCTCGGTCTTGTACCAGCCCTTTTGGTTGCTAGCCTAGTTTAGTCAGGCTGTTTGTGCTAGGTTCAATGCAGTTAGTACTGTAGCTGATGAGGAAGTTTCCAGGAGCGTCCTGTTTAAATTTAAACTGCATTCCCAATTTAGTAGAAAGTGGTTATAGACAAATTAAAATATTGTGATGAAAGGGATTTTTAAAGAATAAATCTAGTAGGTATTGCATTTAGGCAAACTGTGACAAGTTAAGACTTCAGCTTTAAACAGCATCAGCAGCCAGTGAGGTCTTTCAGCTTCAGGATTGAAGATATAAAATATGGTTCACCCCAGTCGAAAATGCGCCCTACTCCGGAGACTTTCTAAGAACATAAGAAGGAAGGAGCACTGCAACAGTTCTACTGGTCCATACTAGGCAGTTCAACTTATACCCATCTCTGTGACTCACAAGTAAATCCTCAGTCTGTAGTACAGTGATTATTTTCCAGTTTGTTTCAGCACTGGCACTAAGCCCCAGGTGTATTTGAGGCAAGGTGATAAACCATATATTTTACACA
This sequence comes from Cherax quadricarinatus, assembly GCF_026875155.1. NCBI lineage: Eukaryota > Metazoa > Arthropoda > Malacostraca > Decapoda > Parastacidae > Cherax > Cherax quadricarinatus. The sequence continues at coordinate 11,414 of NW_026509030.1, forward strand.
AATAACCCACACATATTTTTTGTATTTGTGTATCGTTCCAGTCACGGTATTGTGCCTTTTTTTTTTTGTTATTTAACCATATATTTTGTTTCTGCCTCATAAATTGCCGTTTGTCAGATTTATTTCCCTTCTAGTATCATGGGCCCTGTCATTCTTAAAATTGTGTATGGAACATGCCTCTAGTTATACTCTGCCAAATTCATTCCACTTCCTAAGCACCCCGAAGTTAAAGAAATAATGACGTCACTGTGACTTACCTGTGTCTTTTTGATTGTGTCCTCTGAATATTTTGTATATGTCTTTATTTATCTTCCTTGATTCTTCCTCTAATGTCGTCAGGTTCTTTTCTTTAGCTTCTCCTCATAGCTGCTTCCCCTCGTTCTGGGGCTGTAGTCTGGCTGCACACCTCTGCCCTTTTTCTCAACTACTTATAATGTTTTATCAATTGAAGGGTTTCCCTGCTGGCGCGCGTACTCGTGAAGATCTTAATACATGTTCTATGCAAGCATATGAACGATTCTTTGATGAGATTCCTGAAAGCTGCTCTTAAATATGCCCAAAAAAAGCATTAGCTGCCGATGTTATGAGATTGGTTTCCTCTGGTGATGTATGTGTGTTTGATTTTTAATCATTATGCTGATGCGTATTCTCTTGAATTTTATAAATACAACTTCTAGCAAATTGCTTATGAGCCACCATGTGATAAATATTTTTTTTTACCTTTGAAGGCCATATAATTCAGTATAAAAGTTGGCTCTGGCTAGGGAGGAACTTGTTCCAGTTATTTACTACTTAATGGAGATAATAGGATAGGCATGCCGATTACCTACGCTCATTCTGTTTGCTCTCACTTAAACTAGAAATGTAGCCGGCAGCGCCAGCCCACGTAAAAGAAAGGAAGGTTAATTTTGAAAGTAGTTATTGGACTCCCATATCTTGTGTAATCTCCGTATCTTAGTTATAATACCTATTGACTGTGTCTACAAATAGAAGAAAGGACATCATCACAAAAGTCAGAGGAAGAGAATATACTGCAAAATCAACGTTTACATTTCGTATCATTGAGTTTCTTCTCTAAGACACTGGTTTGGGGGGAAATGGTTTATAAAACGAGTCGCCTGTATTTTATGTTCTTTTTCTAAGAGAGGTTTTCCCGTGTCTTTGACTAACAGACTCACTGAGACTGGTTACGTTTTCTGTTCACCTCTATATAGGGTTAAAACACTACTACGGCCATAGGAATCATTTATGTAATTTGAAGACAAAGAAACATTGTCAGTAATTTCTCTGGCGTCTTAGGAACACTTGGAAGGTTAGCAGAGGCCTTTAATTGTGATCTAGCATTGTATATAAACCATTAAAATAGTAATAAACGATTTTACCGGTAAAGCTAAATGAATGATCGCCATTCGAGCGACCTGGCCATGAAGACTAGAAGAAAGAATTAGCAGACCACCTATTTACATATTTCTACTTTCTTTTACTTACCGTGTTGATTTTTATACCTAGGTTAATTTAGGTTAGTTTAACGAAAATTAATCTACATATACGTACAATGGCTTAATAATCTAAAGGGGGTACACATATAAGTTATTGTTCCGTTGGTATCAACACTCACTCTGGAGTGTGGCCTTCATAAATATTTTGGTGTCGTTCTGCAGAGATAATTAGATATGTTCTCTGGTCGCAATGTTTTTTTGTGCTCTGGATCGTGGTGAGCTCAGTCCTCACTACGTGTCGTGGAAATAAATGATATAAAATATCGACACAATGGAAAAATAAACACAGAAGCAGTATAATGTGATCCTTTATTGACACCATTTCACCCACACAGTGGGCTTATCAAGTCACAAACAGATCTGTTTGTGACTTGATAAAGCCCACTATGTGGGCGAAACGTTGTCAATAAAGGATCACATTATACGCTTCTGTGTTTATTTTTCCCTATGTGGCGTGCTGAGCCCAGTCCTCGCAACGTAGACTAAGTAGGGGACCACCTGGGAGAAAATATAACTCTTGCCTGGGCCATTATCCTTGGGTAATAATCTGCTAGACACCCACTGCCGGGGAGAGCTTTACGACCCTGACCTGAAACTCAAGGTGGGATGGGTGATTTTGCTCGGTGGGATCTTCACGCTGCCAACAGTGTCAAACAGCTTTTTTATGAGGAATACTCCCGGGAGTAGGGAAACAATAGATGTACCAACAGTTGTTGAAAATAATTCCGCCCCCCTCAAAAAAAGGCCCAGTGTTGGGTGAAACTTGCAAGAAATAAGAGGCGACTCTGCATGTGTGTCTTTTCCACCTATCAAAGTGGCGTTTTTGTTGAAATAAGATTTGTTGCATAGAAAAAGCTCTAAAGTTTGTGGAAAGGTGTGAGGGGTGGAAGTGACCCAAACCTCGAGAAAAGGAATTTCTGCTTTAATCTCCAACCGGTTTATATTTAAAGCTGACATCTAGTTTGCACATGTCTTTCACAACGAGGTAAAAGAAATGTCTGACCCTTCCTGTCGACCTGATTGAGAGAGTGTGATTCATGGCCCACAAATTACTTAACCCGTAATTACTCTGTGGAGAGGAGACAGTCTAAGTTCAGATTTCTTTTCGCTCTTTCTCCAGTTGGGTAAAATAGAATCACTGCCGTTGCATGTGTCGAGTCCATTAGTATGTGTGTGCGTGGCACTGCAGTTCACTTAGCTTTTCTTACTGGGCACCGGTTCGACGCATGCCATAAAAAAAACCACGATCCTGCAAGACATCTCAAAGAGTTAAAAACAATACACAAATAACCCCCACATAGGGGAAAAGAACCGTAGGATGACGTTTCGATTTTTAACGCTCTCACTAATTTTAAATTCTTTTCTGTCGACTTTGTAAATGGTCCAAGTCGGACCGAAACGTCATCGTAAGCTTCTCTCTCCTGTGTGCGGTTGTTTGGTATTGTTTTCCCGTCACGGTATTTTGACTTTTGTTCTTTAAAAGCACAGTTAACCCAGAGCCACTAGCGGTTAGTCCTGTACCCTAGTTTTACCTGATCAACCGTGAGTGTCGGGGCTGAACGTTCGTTCAGAGTTGGCCGGGGGATATAAACCTAATCTATGGGAAAGTTAAGCTAGCCACACCCACACAAAAGTAATGGGGTTTAAAGAGACTTGTTGGAAAATCGACAAGGAGGAAAAAAATAGAAAAAGAAAAAAATCAAAGCATTTAGGGCGAATTTTCGATATTTTTTACCGTACAGTGGTAAAAAAAACAGAAACCTTAATATTGGACAAAAAAACAGATAGAAAGAAGAAC
>NW_026509031.1:0-12546 GCF_026875155.1 Cherax quadricarinatus
TGATTTGAATGGTTGATTTACTGCAATTCTACTAGCAACCTCTTGAATATTTATTAATAACCTTAAATGAAGCTCTAGCTATTTGTATTTCTGTTTCTAACTGTTTTTGTATATTGGACAGCTTACCGTCACGTTCCTGATTTTTAATGTTTGTGTTTATAAGGGCGCCTACAACCCCATCCGTTTACAGTCTGCTTTATTGTCCAACGAAACCGTTTGAAACCAGTCCCGGGTTCGGACCAGTCAAGGGTTCGGACCAGTCGATCTGATCTGATCAGTGGGTCACTTATTTAAAACATACTGGTCGGTGATTTGAGCTAACACATGAAGGATCTACTGGAAATTATCTACCCGAGTAATATGTGATTTGACTGCTGGCTTGTGATGCTGTGTAGTAAAGACAGTTACTTTCCAATAAGTTTTGATTGGGTGTTAGATTATGGAGGTTTAGATCAGGGTCGACGTGATCATGTCTATGTATTGAGCTAGAATGAGCTAAAATACAACTAGGTATAATCTAATAATATAAAAAAATACTAATTAAAATGGCACAAGATTCTTACTTGTAATTGCACTAAGGTCTAATATAAGTTGTTAACAAGAACAAGAGTATAACTAGATTTAAATTGACATGATAAAATACACAAATTAAGGTAGCAAAAGAATAATAAAATAAAAAAAAATAAAAATGGCAATGACTTGGTTATAATAGTCAGCATAGTTGCTGATCCCGCATATGTATGTTATCTGTGTATCATAGTACCATCCATATATTTTACATACACGACCCCTTGCTAGGCCCAGTGACTAGCTTGTGTGACGTCACGTGATACCATGCGAGGCTGCCTTGCGCCCTAGCAGGCGACAGGACAGGCAGTTTGAGCTCCCTCTCACCCTTTTATACTCTGCTAATATAGTATAGTGTTACCATCCAACAAGTGTGTTTAACTCCAACCGTCAATCTCCTACGAACCCCAACCACAAATGGTGACACCGGTGTGGGCATAAAATTGGTAATTACACCGACGCACGGAGATGAATTCTCTCAGCCGATGAGGACATTGCGTGAGTGCCCGCATGGTGGCCTAGCCTAGTCAGCTACCCCGAGCAAGTGTCTACCAACCTGTTGCTTCCTACTTACTGGTCAGTCTCTGTGTACAGTGGACTGTCAGCTAACGATGGCATCATCTAATGTTAAATCCAGCTAACAATACATTTTAACACAAAAATTTTGCCTCAGCTAATGCTAAAAAACTCACCCTATGAGATTCGTTCGAGACGCGTCCATGTGTGGCCTGAGCACGCCTCAGTTGTCCAGTGGGTGCCAGTGTTTACAAGCCAGCCAGTGCAGTCACATCCACGCATACAATCGGAACATTTTATATTATCACAGTGTTTTTAGTGATTGTACCTGCCAAACATGTCACCATGGGCCCCAAGAAAGCTGCAGGAAAAAGGGTGAGAATTACTATGGATATGAAGAAAGATAATTGCTAGGTACAAAAGTGGAGTGCGTGTCTCGGGGCTGGCCAGGATGTATACCAAACCCCAGTCAACCATCGCTACTATTGTGGCCAAGAAAACGACAATCAAGGAAGCTTTTCTTGCAAAAGGTGCAACTTTGTTTTCAAATAAGAGATCTCAAGTGATAAAAGATGTTGAGAGACTGTTATTGGTGTGGATAAACGAAAAACAGATAGCAGGAGATAGCATCTCTCAAGCGATCATATGTGAAAAGGCTAGGAAGTTGCATGACAATTTAATTAGAAAAATGCCTGCAACTAGTGGTGATGTGAGTGAATTTAAGGCCAGCAAAGGTTGGTTTGAGAGATTTAAGAATCGTAGTGGCATACATAGTGTGATAAGGCATGGTGAGGCTGCCAGTTCGGAACAAAAAGCAGGTGAAAAATATGTGAAGGAATTCAAGGATTACATAGACAGTGAAGAACTTGAAACGTAAACAAGTGTTTAATTACGACGAAACAAGCCTGTTTTGGGAGAAAATGCCAAACAGGACCAACGTTACTCAGGAGGAAAAGGCACTCCCAGGACATAAGCCTATGAAAGACAGGCTTACTCTCTTGTTGTGTGTTAATGCTAGTGGTGATTGCAAAGTGAAGCCTTTATTGGTGTATCACTCTGAAACTCCCAGAGTGTTCAGGAGAAAGAATGTCCTCAAGGCTAATTTGTGTGTGATGTGGAGGGCAAACAGTAAGGCATGGGTCACTAGAGACCTTTTTTATGACTGGTTACACCACGAATTTGCCCCCACTGTGAAAAATTACCTCCTGGAAAATAAATTGGACCTTAAGTGCCTCCTAATATTAGACAATGCTCCTGGTCATCCTTCAGACTTGGCAGAGCGACTTTGTGGGGACATGAGCTTCATTAAGGTCAAGTTTTTGCCTCCTAATACCACTCCTCTCCTGCAGCCCATGGACCAGCAGGTCACTTCAAACTTCAAAAAACTCTACACAAAAGCTATGTTTCAAAAGTGCTTTGTAGTGACCACAGACACTCGATTGACTCTAAGAGAGTTTTGGAGAGATCACTTTCATATCCTCAATTGTGTAAACCTTATAGGTAAGGCTTGGGAGGGAGTGACTAAGAGGACCTTGAACTCTGCTTGGAAGAAACTGTGGCCAGAATGTGTAGACAAAAGGGATTTTGAAGGATTTGACGCTAACCCTGAGAAGTGTATGCCAATTGTGGAATCAATTGTGGCATTGGGGAAGTCCTTGGGGTTGGAGGTTAGTGGGGAGGATGTGGAAGAGTTGGTGGAGGAGGACAATGAAGAACTAACCACTGATGAGCTGCAAGATCATCTTCAACAGCAAGAGGCCAGACCTGAGGAAACTGCTTCGGAGGAGGGGATAGAGAAATTGAAGTTGCCTACTTCAAAGATTAAGGAAATGTGTGCAAAGTGGCTTGAAGTGCAAACCTTTATGGATGAAAATTACCCTCACACAGCTATTGCAAGCTGAGCTGGTGACTATTACAATGACAATGTTGTGAACCATTTTAGGAAAGTCTTAAAGGAATGGGAGGTACAGGCCTCTATGGACAGATATGTTGCGTGACAGAGGTCCAGTGACTCTCAAGCTGATCCTAGTGGCATTAAAAGAAGAAGGGAAGTAACCCTGGAAAAGGACTTGCTACCTCAAGTCCTAATGGAAGGGGATTCCCCTTCTAAACATTAACAACTTCCACACTCTCCCCTCCTCCCATCCCATCAACCATCACCAGATCTTCAATAAAGGTAAGTGTCAGTTTGTGTGTATTAAAATTAATATTTCATGCGGTTAAAAATTTTTTTTTTTTTCATACTTTGGGGTGTCTTGCACGAATTAATTTTACTTCCATTATTTCTCATAGGGAAAACTAATTCAGCTAACGATGAGCTCTCAGGAACAAATATCGTTAGGTGAGGGTCCACTGTATTAGTGTTTCATTTGTTTATTTGCATTACTTCTGAGGGGTTGACTCGAGTTTGCAAATTAAGCCAAGCCACCAAGCCAGTCTGTGGGGAGGAGTCCAGTCCAGTCTAGCCGTACACAATTCCAGCCTTGCCTGCTAAGCCAGCTTTCCGCCCCTGCTGTGCTCATCGTTACAAGTTCTCAAGCCAGTCTGTGTGAAAAGTTAAGCCAAGCCAGCCAGCCAGCAACTAACCCAGGTGTCTTACCCCAGTACTCGAGCAAGCCACGTGGGTACAGTCTTCTCCATCGCTTTGTGCTTCCAGTTCTAGCTGTTCTGAGTGCTTTATCATCCCTGTGGTGTTGTGGTAATTTGTGTTTTTTGCTTTTTACTGTTCTGAGTGCTTTATCATCCCTGTGGTGTTGTGGTATTTTGTGTTTTTTTTTTTTAAGCCAGCCCAGCTTAGAATATTTTCGTGCCTAGTGTTGGTGTACCCAGAGCACATGGGTTAAGCCATTCATCCCGTAGGCCCATGCGGCGTCTCTCATCATGCGGTTCCACCACCACTACCACTGTATTTTTTTACCATTATCAAGGGTTCTAGCATCATATTTTTACTGACCACATAGGGAGTCAAGAGTCAAATGTGTTCCTTTGTCCTTGTGCGCCATCGTGAAAGCTTCCCATGTGGGTTCATCGTCAATTTAAGCGTAAATTCTTCAAGGCGTCATTGTTTGGAGAGTAGTAAGGAATGCCAGCCACCATGAGTCTCGAACCTACCCTTCACCACCATCTCTCTCAATCTTTCACCAACATCGCTACAGTGTTAATAAATAATATTTTTTTTATAGACACATTTGCGTGTGTTGAGACAATTTTCTTGATAGTGATTTCTTAGCCCTTTCAGGGTTTTGGCCGTACTAGTACGGCTTACGCACCAGGGTTTTTGACGTACTAGTATGCCTAAATTCTAGCACCCTCAAATCTAGTGAAAGCTGGTACGCCTACATATGAAAGAATGGGTCTATGTGGTCAGTGTGCGTGGTATAAAAAAAATCCTGCAGCACACAGTGAGTAATGAGAAAAAAAAAACTTTGACCGTGTTTTTGGATTAAAACAGCAACTTTGCACTGTATTTTTGTATGGTATTTATTGTTGTATTCTAGTTTTCCTGATCTCATTTTATAGAATGGAAGACATATTACAGAAATTACATATTACAGCAATTATTATAGCAATTACATATTACAGCAATTACTCAAACCCACACTATTTGCAGATGACACTACAAACGTCTACTCTCACCTGAGCCCAGTCATGCTAGCCAATACTGTAAATATCGAATTACAGAAAATATCTACCTGGATGAGGACTAACAAACTTACGCTAAACATTGACAAAACCTACTTCATTCAGTTTGGTAACAGAGCTACAGATGTCCCTCTTAACATAATGATAAACGGATCACCTATCACAAAGCTAACAGAGGGAAAATTCGTAGGAATCCACCTTGATAATAGATTCAAATTTCAAACACATATACAACAAATTTCTAAGAAAATTTCCAAGACCGTAGGCATACTATCGAAGATATGGTACTATGTTCCACAGTCAGCCCTCCTGGCCCTATATCACTCTCTTATTTACCCCTATCTCACCTATGGAATTTGTGCATGGGGCTCAACAACAATTAACCATCTCAGACCACTAATTACCCAACAAAAGGCTGCAGTCAGAATGATAACAAATTTCCACTACAGGCAGCACACTCCACCAATATTCAAAACACTAAACCTACTCACCATACAAAACATCCATACTTATTACTGCACCTATTACATACATAGAACACTTAACTCTGATATTAACCCTCCCCTCAAACATCTCCTTGCCAACCTCAACAGAACACATGACCATAACACAAGGCACAGATCACTCTTTGATGTTCCTCGTGTCCATCTCATGCTATGCAAAAACTCAATGCATATAAAAGGCCCTAAAATCTGAAATTCATTACCTGTAAATATAAAAGAAACACTACCTGTTTACAAATTCAAGTCTCTTCTCAAAGATCACTTACTCACCCAAAACCAAATAAATACTGAATAACTGAAACTTTATAAATTGTATATCTTAAATGTTTCTCACAATTACATCACATAAATGTTAAACCTAAGACTGAATCTAACTTTGTTATTTTTTAAATACACTACCTAACAGAATACTCCATTCTACTGAATGTACAGCAATGCATGCAACCATATGACCTGTCTTTGTAATACTCATTTGTGCTTTATTGTTATCTGTTTACAATAATGTTTTATCACTGATTACATCATTGCTTAGTTAATCTTAAGTTAATTTTAAGCCTGCCTGTAATGCTATGCATACAAGTGGCTTTGGCATGATGCTCTCTCTTACCTTGAAATTGAGCTCAAAATAGCTGAAATGTTCGATTTTTACCAAAGTTCAAAAGTAAACAAATCATGCTATGCGTCCAATACACGTCAACTGGTGAGTCTAATATTCTTTCACAAGTGCACTGATAATATTTATACCATTTCTACACTAATGCAGTAGTCTGCATAACAGTAAATCTTCTATTGTTTGTGAGAATAAAAATTCAAAGTGGAAAGCAAAAGAATGTAAGAGGGGCATGGGGACGTGACTAATGAACAGAGGAAATGTTATTTTAGTGCCAGGAATGTCTTTCTTGTTTATTCTGGACCCTATTTGGAAATTGGCAACTTTTGAAATTTGTGTGAAATTGGCAAAATTGCTAAATTCTGACCACTGTATTGGATAGTTGAAATCGATAAATGGGTGGGTTCTTGTACTCATTCGATAGAAAAAAATTGGAGTTCTAGCGAAATAGTTATGATTTTTGTTGACAAGTACACTGGAATTGGCCAAAAATAGGGCTCAAAGTGGGCAAAATCGCCGGTGCGTAAGCATTGTCGAGACCGCTAACTTCACGAGAGCATAATTCTGTAAGTTGGCCATCAAATTTCATACTTTTGGTGTCATTATGATCGGGAAAAGATTCTCTATCTTTTCATAAGAATTTTTTTTTTTTTTTTTTGGAAATTTCCCGATAAACGTTTTAACCTTTACCAAAAAAGGGGGTTTTCACAGTATTGTTGTAGTTTTTTAAATTCTGTTGAATATTTTTTTTTTTTCTTTTTCTCAAAATTTTGTTTTTTTTTTTATTTTTTTTTTTTTTTTATAATTGGTATTCTTCAATGTTTTCCCCTTTGTAATAATAAAAAAAATTTTTTTCCTTAAATTTCATTTTCCCTTTGTGTTTTCCTTTTTAGGGTGAATATTTCTAATTTTTCTTAATTTTGATAAAAAGTTTTTCATTAAAATTTTTTTTTCGTCAGGAAAATTTTTTTTATTATGTTGTTTGTAAACCTTTTTTGTTTGAATTTTTTTGGGCAATATTGCTCTTTAAAATTTTCAGTAAAATTGGATTAAAATTTTTTTTTTGTTTTTTTTATGTAGGTTTTTGTGCATATTTTGATTAGAAACTTTGAAATATTGCTAATTTTTATCTCAGTGAAATATTTTGTGATTAAAGTAAACTTTGCAATATTGCAAAAGTTATTCAGTGCAATATTTTGATTAAGAAACTTTGCAATATTTACAGTTTATCTCAGGCAATATTTTGTGATTAAGTTAAACATTTTTGTTCTGTGCGAATTTTTTATTTTTTGTGTGCATTAAATTTTTTTTTATTTTAAATTTTACATTTCTTTTTTCTGTGGTAATATTTTATTCTTTGTGTGTCATTTAAATTTTTTTTTATATTGAATTGTTCCCAGTTTTTTTAAATTTTTGCACAGATTATTGACCCCTTTTTATTTTTTTGGTTGTTTTATTTTTTTTTGTTAAATTTCTTTATTAAATTTTGAGGTAAAGACAACTCCTGTGCCAGTCTTCAAATTAAAGTAAATTTGATTTGAGTAAAGTAAATTTTTCTTGATTATAAAGTGTTTTTTTATCCATTTTTGTGTTTTTTGGAGTTTTTTTTGCTCACAGTGTGACTTTATTTTTTTTTTCTTTACTTCCAGAATAGTTAAGTAATTTTTCCCCCTTTTAAATTTACTGGTTGTGTGTTCCTCAGTTTATTTTTTTTTCTTTAACCCTTTTTATGTTTAGGGCCCCCCTCTGAAACGTCATTCATGTTGCCAAATATTCAAAAAAAAAAAATTTTTTTTTTTTTGAAAAAGTTAGGGAAAATTTTTGTGGTGTTTTTAAAGCCCAAATTAAAATTTTTGCCATCATATTCGAATATAGAGCTGCAAAATTTCCGAAAGTGACTGCTCGGCAAAAGCGGCGACTGCCGCCCCCCCGGTATTTTTTATTTTCTTAATTCAAAGGTTTCTTTTTTTTTCAATATTTTTTGTTCCGGTAACTTATGGGCCTTTGGGCCCTGTAAGGGGCATTCTTCAAAAATCACTCTTGTTTACAAAAACAAAACAGAACAAACTTTTTCACTATTGTTTGTGTATTCACTTTTTTTACACAAAAAAACAATCAAAAAAATGTTTATTATATTGTTCCATAATATATATAAAATGACAGTCACAAACCGTTCCTAAACTGCTGCAGCTTGGGAATCTTCGAAAATGGGGATAGGGAGAGGGCACTTCACATCCTCACACATAAAAGAGTGGCTCTGCTGTTTTTGGGGGTTTTGTGGTATGCATTTAATAAACCTCTTTGAGCTTTTTTTTTTGGCAGTATAGGGGAGTTGTATGGGGGGGTGTCACCGGCCGAAAAGAGATGACGTGTGTGGGCGCTGGTCTATTGGGAGCGTCCTTGGTACTTTGCAATTTTTTGTCTTATTACTGCAGGCAAATTCACCCTTTTTTGGGTTTTGTTGGGTTTTAAATTTTTATGTTTTTAAGCATTTAGCATAGGATATCAACAAGATGGAAAAAAAAGTTTATATCCACTTATAAACTCTTTTCATACACGTCGATGTCCCTTTGTCCAATAAGGCTATTTAGGTTGTAGCCATGCAGCTGGGCTTTAGAATGGGTTCATTGTCTCTTGTTCCCTGCCACTGGGGTCCTTTCGTTTCTGTGAACTTATGTCTCAATATGACATCCCTTTGTCATGCCCCCCGAAATGCCTGATGTCTTGCAGCAAAAGGTTGCACCTCCCTCTTCGGTGCCAGCATCGAACCTTGGCTTGTTTACGATTTGATCACTGTCCCACTGTCTGTCAAGTTCGTCCAAGAAACCTGAGTAAGGGGGTTTTTGTACCCGTTATCGTAAATAAATATGCCCCTTCCAAAAATATGGTTCCTCTTGTTCGAACCACATCACCGAGATACCCCCAAATTATGGTATCACTCAAAGTATTATGCAGTTACACAATTTATTCCAAACTAGACCACTTCTGCAATCACAAGTACAAAAAGCTTTATACCAAAAAATTTTCCCCTTGCTTGGTAATACTCTTGAAAGGGTCTTCCTTTGAAAAAAAATCAAGATCATCAATAAAAAGCTTCCGAAGGGGTAAAAAAAACATGCGCACTTTTGTTTCAGGTACATAAAACTTTTTATCTTATTTAAAATGTCGCTTTGTCAGCTGGTTTTGTCTGAAAAATTAACATACGTAACAGTATCAGAAAAAGATTGACACCCATTTTGTCATAAAAACCCGGGTTGAAAACAGGCGTTTGTTGCCCGTATGGGGGACCCTTTTCAAAAGGGGGGGTTTGGGGGGCCTGGGGTGGTCAAAAAACCCCGGGGGTTCCCGGCTTTAGGAAATGGGGTTTTTTACCTTTGGGCCCTACAATTCTTTCTTCTAAAATTTTTCCTTAAATTCCCTATTCCCCATTTTGCAGGCATTTTTTATTTGTTGCCCTTCCACCCTTTTTTTGATGTTAGGATGATTCCACATTTTTTTAAAATTTTTTTTCCAAAAATCTTTAAAAATTTTTCATTTCACTTGTTTTAAAAAAGGCCCCCGGGAAAGGTTTCCTTTAGTCATTTTTTGGGCCCCTGTTGATGGTTTGGGGGTTTTTTTCCGCCTGGGAAAAGCCTCCCTTTATATTGAATGATTTTTCTTAACAAGATTTTCCCCCCCCTTTTGTGAGGGTTGGCATGAAAAAATAAAAAAAACCCCCTGGGAAAAAGGGTTTGGGAAAATTTGGGGCCACTTGGTCCCGTACGAAAAAATTTTGGGCCCTTGGGGGATGGTCTTATTTTCACAATCACAAAATTTATAAAAAAAATGTTTTTTTGTTTATGGAAAGGGGGGTTTTTTTAAAAAACCCGGGAAAAAGGGGGCCCCCCAGGGCCTTGGGTGGTTTTTTTCGCTTGGGGCAAATTTTTTAAAAAAAAAAATTTCGCCGGGGTTTAAAAATTATTTTTGGGGGGGGGAAACCCCCTTTTAAATTTTTATAAAGCGGGGGCCCCCCCCCCCAATTTTAGTTTACCCTTTTGGGACGTTGCAAAATCCCAAAACCGGGGGCAGGTTTTTGCTTTGTGTAGGGCAAATGCCCCAAAATGGGCCCCCCCCAAAATTGCCTTTTTTTAATTTATTTTTGTTTACCCTTTGGGTAAAAAAAAAAAGAAAGGGTTCCAAAATTTTTTTTTATGGTTACGGGTTTTAAAATAAATTTCAAGCAATTTTTTTTTTATTTAAAAAAAAAAAGCGTAACCCCGGAAAAAGGTTTTACTCTGGTGTCAATAAAACATTTTTCTTAAATAAAACCCAAATTTACAAAAGGGGCATTTTTTGTTGGTAGGAACGTTTTGGATGTTTTAAAAAAATTTTTGATTTTTATGGAAAAAAATTTTTTGGGAAAAATTTTTGGGAAAATTTAAAAACAAAAAAAATTTCATTTATTCATAATTTTTTTTTTGGGGGGGAATCTTTTAAAAGAAACTGGGTTTAAAAACAGGGTTTGGGGTTTTTTTTTTTTTCAGGAAAAAAACGAAAGGGCCAGGCAGGTTTTTATAGGGGTTTTGGCACGGGGCATCAAAGGGGATTCCTTTTTTTTTATTTTCTTTTTTTCAAGGGTGTTTTTGGGGGGGGGGTTAAAATTCCTTTTTAAAATTTTTAAAAAATAGGTTCCCAAAAAAGGTTTTTTGGTAAGGTTTGGGAAAAATTTTTGGGGGGTCTCCCCTTTAAATTTTACCAACTGAGCCTTTTTTTTTTTGGGGGGGGGTTTTTTTTTTTGGGGGGAAAAAAAAAAAGGGAAGGGAAAAAAAGGGGGGTTTTTAGGGGGGACATTAAAAAGGGATTTTCAATTTTTCACAGTCTTTAAAATTTTTTTTGAAAAGTTTTTTGTGTTTTTTTCTTTTTCAAGGTGGGGCCCGTTTTCCCCCCCATTTTTTTTTGGGGTTTTTCCCTTTTTCATTATTTAAGGGGGGGTTGTTTCTTGTTTAAAAATTTTGGATTTTGCAAGGGTTTTTGTAAGGGCCTATCCGGAAAATTTTTTTGTAATTTGGTTTTCTATTTTAGGGGGGGGAAAAAATTTTATTATCTCAAAATTTTGGGGTTTTTAAAGGGCCATTTGGAAAAGGTTTTTTTAGTTTAAAGGGGAAAAAAGGGGCCAAAACCTTTTTGGGGCCCCCTAATTTTTTTTTTCAAATTTCCCCATTTGGTTTCAATTTGTTCTGTTTGGGGAAGACTTTATTTGGGGACCCCTTTTTAAATTGAAAATTTCTGGGCAATTGGGAATGTTATGTTTGTGTCAATGAAAAACCCGGGGTTTTTTTTTTTCAGGGTTTTTTTTTATTTATAATCACTTTTTTTTATTGGCCCTTTAATCCAAATTGGCGGGGTTTTGGGAGTTGTTTTGGGAGAAAGGTAGGAGTGGGTTTTCTTTTATAAATTTAAATTTTTTCAAAGGGTTTTTTAAAGAGAGGGTGAAATTTTTTGGTATATTGGCCAAATAGTTTTTCAACCCCCTGGGTTCCCCCTTTGGGGGATGGGGGGTAAACCCTTTGGGCTTTTTGGGGTACTGTGGGAAAAAGGTGGAGGATTCAAGGGATTTGTTAAAGAGTTTTTGAAATTTTTTTGGGTTGATGCACTTGGGGACTCTTTTTTGTTTTAAAAGGGGGGGTGGAAAAGGTATTTAAATCCCCTGCCTTGTTTTTTAGTGCTTTTGATAATAAGGGAGACTTGAAATGGGTTTTAGCCCGGGAGCTAGGAAACAGTGTGTTGGGGTTTTGTTGGGGGTTTTGGGGAAAGTAATTTTGGGGGAAATTCTGGCTTGGGATTTTATTGGAAAGGTTTTTTGTCCTATGTGGAGAAAAAACCCTTGGGTTTCTGTTTTTGTTTCTGTTGGTGGGAGTTGGGGTTAAACTGTTTTTGCTAATTTTATTTCGCTATTTCGTGATAAATTTTTTTTTCCCAGGGAAATTTTTTGATAGGGTTTTTCCGGTCTTTTTTTTATCCACCTCGTAAGTTGGATAATCTGTTCTAAAAATTTCAATTTTTTTTGTTTTTATCAGGTTGGTTAGGGGTTGACGGGGTAAAGGGTTTTTTTTGGTCTCTGGTTTTTGTGACCCCTTCTGTATTTTTTTTAATTTGGGGTTTTGGGATTTTTTGGATTTGAGAAAAGCTGGGTGGGTTTTCCCGGGCCCGTTCAGTCTTTTTTGCGTCATTTGTTTAGTTTTTTTAGGGCAGTGCTTGTTATAGAGGTATTGGGTTTTTTTAGGAAAAATTTATTTTTACATTTGAGAGTTTTTTTTCGCTCACCGCTGCCCCGAAAGTCTTTAACTTGATCCCCGGGTGAAGGGGGGTTTCGGGGTCTAAAGCAAAATTTGGAAATATTTTTGAGCAATTAATATGTAACTATCTTTACCCATTGCGAGGGCTGGGCCTTTTGTTGCTCTTAAGGAATTTTGGTGTACAGTGTCGAGGCCAGAGGAATCATTAGATGATTTGCTTTCATTTAAATTTCCTAATTTTCCCCATTTTTTAAGGAGGGGCAAAGTTCCAAAATAAGGGTTTTCCCTCGCTTTTGTAGTTTTGGCAATCATTAAATTTCGCCAATCATAGGGGTATTTTTTGTTTTAAAAAATGGGCTCACTTTTCATAGGTTGATCCCCGAATATAGTTCGTCCTGGGGCGCATACGCAATGGTGTGAGCCGGGGTGGCCT
>NW_026509032.1:0-14586 GCF_026875155.1 Cherax quadricarinatus
GGGGGAGGGGAAGGGGGGGAAAAAAGGAAGGAGTCTTGGCTCATCTGTAGGGTCTATTTCCCCTACTATGGAGAGGGCTCACTTTTCCCACATAGTTATGTACACGCATGCACTTTTTGCATGTACAAATGCACACACAACACAAGGGTGATAGTAAAAAAGAGGAGAGGGGGGGTAGACGCGTTTTCTTGGATGTAAAAAGGCTTTTGAAAACAGTTCCACACAAGAGATTGGCAAAAGGTGGGGACCATCAGGGATAACAGGGAAGCACTAAAATGGATCAGAGAATCCCTGTCGGGAAGACAACAGCGATCATGGTACGTGGCGAGGTGTCAGAGTGGGCCCCTGTGACCAGCGAGGTTCCCAGGGGCCCCGTCCTGGGACCTGTGCTTTTTTGGGAAAATGTGAACGACATGACGAAGGAATGGGCTCAAAGTGTCCCTGTTTCAGATTGATGGAAGTTGATGGAAGATTTAATGGGACGAAGCCCAGGCAAAAAATACAGAGAGACCCGGGGACGGCGCAGGGCTGATCCAAAATAGCTCCGGGAGTTCACCCCACCAATGCAAAGTCAGAAGACTGGGGAGGGGAAAAGAAGACCGAGGTGGAAAACAGCCTAAGGACCAGAGACTACAAACCTCACTCAGGAAAAAGAACTTGGGGTGAGAAAAACACCGAGCACATCTCTGGGGCGCACATCAGCCAAAATAACGCTGCAGCATAGGGGCGCCTAGCAAATCTAAAAATAGCATTCCGACACCCAAAAAGGGAACGTTCAGGACCCTTCACCGTGTACTTGGGCCCCAATTTTGGAATATGCAGCCCCAGTTTTAAACCCCACACCTAACCAAGCACATAAGGAAAATTTACAAAAAGTGAAAAGGGTTTTTTGAAAAAGACTGTCCCAGCGCAAGGGGTATGCCCCCAAAAGGAGAGATTAAGGAAATCGACCTACGACACTGGGGACAGGAGAGGTGGGGGGACATGATAACGACATATAAAATACTGAAGGAATTGACAAGGTGGCAGAGACAGGATGTTCAGAGAGGGGACACAGCAACAAGGGGTCACAGTTGGAATTGAAGACGAGATGATCACGGGTTTAGGAAGATTTTTTCATTCACAGCTTTTTTTCCCAGGAAGTGGAATAATAGGGGAATGAGTAGTGGTCAGGACCAAAACTAGCTTTAAGAGGTATGATAATCCATGGGTAGGAAGGTGACCTAGTAACGCCCCGGTGAAGAGGAAAGACCGGGAATTTGTGACTCCACCCCTGTAACCAAAAACTAGGTGAGTACCCACAAAACACACAAAAACCACACACACACTCACCCCCGGAAAAGACAGGATGTTCCAGAGATTGGACACAAAAACAAGGGGAACAATTGGAAGCTAAAGACACAGATGAACCAGGGATGTTGGGAAAGTATTTCTTCACCACAGAGTAGTCAGTAAGTGGATAGTTTGGGAAGCGATGTAGTGGAGGCAGGATCCATAATATTTTAAGCAGAGGTATATAAAGCTCACGCTAGGGAGAGTACCTAGTACGATCGTGAAGGGGCGGGGGCCAGGGCTCGACTCGACCCCCCGCAACCTCAACAGGTGAGTACAACTAGGTGATAAAAACCACACACACACACACACACACACAACACCACACACACAACCCAAAAACCCCACACACAACCCCACACACACCACCACACTGAAAAAAGCAGGGGGGGGAAAAAAGAGAGCATCATTGCAGTAACAGGAGAGCATACGCCCCAGTGAAAAATTTTTCAAACATTTAAGAGAAAAGAAGGCCCAATCAAATTGACTTTCCGCAGAAATTATATGAAACAAAATCCCGCAGCAGAAACCACATTTAAAGGGTTCCCGAAAATACCAGCAAAGTGTACCTCAACTACAAAAGAATCAGAAAAAAGGGAACAAAATAAAGAAAGAATAAGATGAAGGAGGGGGAAGGGGGGACAAGGGAGGTACTGACAACAGGGGGGGCCCAGCCTTTAAGGGAACGCAAACACAATTGCCCAAGAACTACCCACAGCATCCCCCACCTCTACCACCCACACTAAAAAAAACACAATAACTAGAGCTGAGTCACACCCCACAAGGCCTCCCCCCCCCACGTCAACAGACTTCCATAATATCCCCACCTGCCTACCACCCCCCCATCAACAGACTTCCATAATTCCACACCTGCCCACCACCCCCACCCCAGAATACAGTTCTAGAAAGGAACTGTAGGTAGGATCTATCACAAAAAAAATTACAAATAATGCATAATGGCAGGAAAAATCCTGAGGGATCCCCAGACATCAAAGCAATACAGAGCAAAGCCACGGAAGTGATAACAATGCAATTTTTTTTTTCCCTTTGGATATGAGATTTCCGATGAAAGACAGGGGGGACAGAGGGGGATGAGGAGTTGCAATGCTTATCAAATACCAATGACTTTTGAGGGGGTGGGGGATAGTCAGAGGGGTACTGATGACCCATAATAGTTTATTCATACTGGAGGCCAAAAGTGATGTAGCGTAATGAAAAACCCGCCCCAAAAAAGCAGGGGGAACCAAGACAGGAATATGGGGAGGGCAACCAAATAATGGTGAACACATACCCAAAGGTTTCCACATACAGGGAGAGTTGCTCACATGGGGGGATTTCAACCCTAAGGAGACTGGGAGAATCTGGAGCACATGGGGGTCAAAAAAAAAGGAGAGCCAAGATGTGGAGACAGACTGGAAAAATTTATGAAAACCCAAAAATGCTAGGGGCACAACCAGGAAAAGAAACGAGACGATGAACCCGCAAAGGGTAACCTCGTTTACCCAGCAAGTTTTAGAACATATGGGAATCAACCCGAAAAAACCCCTAGGCCCCGGTGATCACATGGGGCTTTAGTTTCGCAACTATTAAAGTTAACACTGGAGAGTGAAAGGGGGTACGATGCAGAGGTAATTCCCCATGAAGTGCAGGGGTAAATTTAGTAAGTGACAAAAAAAAAAAATGAAAGTAATGAGAGAAATGAAATGATGGAAACGTGAAACAAAAGTGCAGGGAGGCGATGGGGAACAAACAACATGGGAACAAACAACATGGCAACAAACAACAGTGGCAACAAACAACAGGGAAAACCCCAGAAGCTATGGTATAAAACGGATGTGTGGAGGGCCAAAACCAATGGTAGAGACGGCCCCAAATTTGTGATAAAAGAAACTAATTTCCGCACACGCAAAATGCCTTGAATCAGCAAAATGGACCGCTGTTTCGAATACAATTAAACAAAACAACGGCAGCTTAAACCATCTCGAAGTCTTAGCAAGAATCCTCCTGAAAAACATAAACCCTGCCATCACATAGTCTCCTGTTTATACCAAACACAAAAGCCAGAGAGTGAACACTGAAAACAACCTGCCTCATTCCATTTATATTTGTCCAACCTATTTTAATGTTACCCAAGTAATAGCTTTATATCCTTTTATCATGTACAATTAATTGCTTTTGCACTACCACAAAACTAACTACTAACTACCACTAGTGAACATCGAAATGGTACCTCACTGTACACCTCACTCTAGCCTTTATAAAAACCCCTGTGCAAGAAATTGTTTGTAATGGCTTGATAAAGCTCCTGGAGAGCAAAAACGTTGCCACAATAAATGTCACATTAGTTGCACTTGTGTCCTTTTACTTTACATAGAGTATGAAAAATGTATAGAAGGCGAAGGGCCCAGGAAAACAAGGATTGAACCAAAAGAGTCAGAAATGAGTATACATGGAAAAGGGAGGGAACTCCAGCATCAATACGAGAATGACATATCATCAAAAGTCAATTTGATCCAAAGTTGTTTCTTATACAGCCACATCTGGAGGTAAACACCCAAGGACCAGGTAATCAGGCTGAGGAAGGAAGGAGGGGAGCTCACAGGGAATGACCAGGAAGTATATGAAGAAGTCAGTTCTTTAATTCGGGAAGGTATTGACAGTAGAGATAGAAAGGCTTCCAGCAAATCGAGGTGTTAGGGTGCACCAGCAAGTACTGGACACACTGCACTCACCAAGGGAAAGAAAATGATAGGAATATTATTTGGGCGGTTGGCTCAGATAATGTCACTCCTTGGATCCTGAGAGAGGGACCAGCTGCACTATATGTGCCGCAAAAGCAATCACAAAATCTACCGAAACAGGGCAAGTGCCTGAGAATGTGGAAGGCAGCAAATTAGTCCCGATTTTTAAGAAAGGAGACAGACAAGCTGCACTAAATTACAGAGCAGTGTCACTGACATGTATAGTATGTAAAGTTATGGAGAAGATTATCAGAAAGTAGTGGAGCCCCTAAGGAGAAATGGCCCTCAAATATGAAAAACCCAAACACGGCTTCAGGCAGGGGAAATCCTGCGTCACAGATTTATAGGAGTTGTATGACAAGGTAACAAAAAAAAGAGAGAGAGGTATGGGTAGACCACATCTTCTTGGACTGTAAAATGACTTTGGACACAATACCACAAAGAAACTGGCAGAAAAGCTAGAGGAGGCAGTCAGGAATAGCAAGGAAAGTATTGCAATGGGTCAGGGAATACCTGGAAAGAAGGAAACAACGTGTCGGTACGAGACGATTTGTCAGTGTGGGTGCATGTGTCGAGTGGGTACCACAAGGGACACTCCTGGGTCTGGTGCTGTTTCTTGTATGGGGTGATAACATGCGGAAGGGACAGAGTCAAAAGGTTCCCTGTTCGCAGACAGTATGAAGCTAATGAGGAGAATAAAAACGGACGAGAATCGGTAAACCTAAAAGGGCATCGGGAAGGCGGGCAAGCTTAGTCCGACAAATGGCTCCTGGAGTTTAAACCCCAGCAAGTGTAAAGTTATGAAGCTTAGGGAAGGACAGAGAAAAATCGCAAAAGTAATAGCCTAAGAGGTCAGAGGCTGCAAAACACGCTCAAGGAAAGGATCTTGGGATAAGCATCATCTCCTGAGGCGCACATCAGCCCAATATCTCTGCAGTATACGAACGCCGGGCAAACCTAAGAATAGCCTTTTCGACATGAAAACAGATTTTCCCACGAACAGTTTACACCCGTGTACGTCAGGCCCCCATATTGGAATATGCAGTATGGAACCCACCCTGGACAAATAGGTCAAGAAATTAGAGAAAGTGTATTACAAAACCAGGATTCCAAATAGCCTGTTACCCCCGGGTGTAATGGGAGCAAAATAAACCAGCAGAAAAAAGTTTAGACTTATATTATCCTTCACCAATTTAGAACAGCAATATGTACACTATGTACAGTGTTTAAGTATAGTGCACCCCCACGGTAAGCAAGGCAGAAATAGAAGCCACAAGATAGCAGATCGTGCTTCAAAAACCAGCTCTAGAATGGGAATGACAAGGGCAGACAGGAGAGTGGTACCCCCACATAACCTCTGCGATTGCCAAAACCATCTTCTTTTTTGGTTAAACCTGGTCACTAGTTGGAACGACGGGGCCCCATCATCAACTCTTAGCAACCTGGTTCGCGGGGTTGGGGGAGATAGCCTGTAAATGAGGGTGTGTACATGCGCCGAAATAAAGGTTTACGTACTCTTTGCATGCCACAAAGTGCAAAGGTTTTCAACAAGACTAGTAATGGAGCTAATGATGGGGGGAAAGTTTGTTCTACGAGGAGAGGTTTAGGGAACTCAACCTGACAATGCTGGAGGACAGGAGGGATAAAAGAGGACATTATAACTACATATTAAATATTGAGAGGAATTGACAAGGTGGATAGGGACAAAATGTTCCAGAGATGTGACACCAGCAACAAGGGGTCACAGTTGGAAGTTAAAAAACTCAGATGAGTCACAGGATGTTAGGAAGTTTTTCCCTTCAGACATAGACTTGTTAGGAAGTGGAAGAGTCTGGAGAGTGGTGTGTGGTAAGTGGTGTCAGGATCCATACAAGCTTTAAAAAGAGGGTATGAGAAGGTCATGGAGCAGGGAAAAGTGTGAACCTAGTAGTGACCAGTGAAGGTGATTAAAACGAGGCGAATTTAACAAACACGAGGTTTTTGTCAGCTAGTCAAAAGTTAAATATTTAAATCAAAATTTTGAGGGCTGGAGGGTTGAGTGGGGAGAGAACCTTCTGCTATTTTTTTTTCTCCTTATCGTCTAGAATCATAAAGGTATTATGTAATTTGAAACAAATTAATCTCCTTATTTTGCCTTCCCCATTTTACCTTTCTGGTGTGTGTTGTGTGTTGTGGTGTGTTGTGTGTGTTTTGTGTATTACAAGAACCCTTTTAAAATTAGTCCTTTTCTTATACGTTTAAGATAACTTTTTCATTTTTTTAATGTTAATGTAAAAATTATAATTTTGTTAACCAAAATCCTTAGAAACTTACCGCCCCCTTAAATACGCAAGTGCGATTTAATTTAGTCTAATCCACTAATTATTTTAGATAAGTTTACGTAATTTAAAATAAACAAAACAACACGAAATATAGTTTTTTTTTTTTTTCGTTAGGTTCGGAATTTTTGGGAAATGACCGCATACCACAAAATTTTCGTTCGCTTAAATTTTGCAAAAAGGACCGTTCTTTATTTATTGCCAAATAGCAGGTTTACCCCTCTTCGGGCACGGTGTGGGGTGTGGGGTGTGTGTGTGGTGTGGGTGTTTGGGTTTTTGTGTGTGTGTGTGTGTTGGTGTGGGGTGTTGTGTGTACTTTTCTACTCACCTAATTGTGTTTGCAAGGGTCGAATCATAGCTCCTGCCCTGCCTCTTCACTTTTGGACTAGTGGAGACCAGTGAAGAGACGGGGACAGGAGCTATGAATCGCCCCTGCAACAAAAAATTTTGGCGAGTACATACTACGTGAGTACACACACAGCAAAAGGGAATTAGTCCATTTAAATATATAACTAAGATTCTAGACAGATAAGGCTAGAATAAAATAAAATGAAGGCTCCCCCCTCCCCACCCACCCTCTCCCTCCTTTGAAAATTCTGACTTCCTGAGAACCTTGCCCCAGATACTGATAAAACTAATTCTGTAAACCTACAGCTGTGGTCCTTAAAACCATTACGTCAACATCTGTTTTTACCTGTGATGCAAATATTAACTGCAACAAAAAACATTCTGCTAACCACCACCAATATAAGTCCCAAACCACCATTTACCCCCCCCCAGCGGTGCCAGTTTTCATCAGCAAGCTGCTAAACTGTTGCCAGGGTGCCACTAGCTAGAAGCCAACTACAGTATTGTATCTAATATATTTGTGTATAGAAAGATTCTGTTCTGTATCAAAATAAATTCTGTGATTTCAAAGTGCTTGTTCAAATAGTTAAAATATTTAATTATTACCAGGATAGTGTGGAGAATTATTACCAGGATAGTTTGTGGAGAATTATTACCAGGATAGTGTGGAGAATTATTACCAGGAAAAGTGTGGAGAATTATTACCAGGATAGTGTGGAGAAATTTTTACCAGGATAGTGTGGAGAATAATTTCCAGGATGGTGTGGGATTATTATCGGATAGTGTGGAGAATTATTAACCAGGATAGTGTGGAGAATTATTACCAGGTTAGTTGTGGAGAATTATTACCAGGATAGTGTGGAAATTAAATTCCAGGATAGTGTGAGAATTTACCCAAAAGGTGTGGAGAATTATTACCAGGAGGTGTGGAGAATTATTACAAGGATAGTGTGAGAATTATTACCAGGATAGTGTGGAGAATTATTACCAGGATAGTGTGGAGAATTATTACCAGGATAGTGTGGAGAATTATTGCCAGGATAGTGTGAGAATTATTACCAGGATGGTTGGAAATTAAATTACAGGATGGTGAGGGAGAATTATTATCCCGTAGTGTGGAGAATTATTACCAGGATAGTGTGGAGAATTATTACCAGGATAGTGTGGAGAATTATTGCCAGGATAGTGTGGAGAATTATTACCAGGATGGTGTGGAGAATTATTACAGGGTAGTGTGGAGAATTATTACCAGGATTGTGGGAGAATTATTACCAGGATAGTGTGGGAGAATTATTTCCAGGGTAGTGTGGAGAATTATTACCAGGATGGTGGGAGCATTATTACCAGGATGGGGTGGGAAAAATTATTACAGGATAGTGTGGAGAATTATTCCAGGATGGTGTGGAGAATTATTACCAGGATAGTGTGGAGAATTATTTCCAGGGTAGGTGGAGAAATTATGAAGGGGAGAATTATTACCAGGATGGTGTGGAGAATTATTACCAGGAAAAGGTGGAGAATTATTCCAGGATAGTGTGGAGAATTATTACCAGGATAGTGTGGAGAAAATTATTACCAGGAAAAGTGTGGAGAATTATTCCAGGATAGTGTGGAGAATTATTACCAGGGTAGTGTGGAATTATTACCAGGATAGTGTGGAGATTATTTCCAGGATAGTGTGGAGAATTATTACCAGGAATAGTGTGGAGAATTATTACCAGGATAGTGTGAGGGAAATTTTTGCCAGGATAGTGTGGAGAATTATTCCAGGAATTGAAATTTCCAGGATAGTGTGGGGAATTAATTACCAGGAAAAGTGTGGAGAATTATTACCAGGATAGTGTGGAGAATTATTACCAGGATAGTGTGGAGAATTATTACCAGGATAGGGGTGGAGAATTATTACCAGGGTAGTGTGGAGAATTATTACCAGGATGGGGTGGAGGGAAATTTTTACCAGGATAGTGTGGAGAATTATTACCAGGATGGGGTGGAGAATTATTACCAGGATGTGTGAAAATTAAACCCGATGGTGTGGAGAATTTTACCCGGATAGTGTGGAGAATTTTTTACCAAAGGGTTGTGGGAGAATATTACAGGAGTTGGTGAGAATTTTTCCCGGATAGTTTTGGGGAATTATTCCAGGGTTGGGGTGGGAGGAAAATTAATTACAGGATAGGTGAGGATTATTAACAGGATGTGTGGAGAATTATTCCAGATAGTGGGGAATTTTTCCAGGTAGTGTGGGGAATTATTACCAGGAAATTTGTTTAGAATTATTAACCGGATAGTGTTGAGAATTATTACCAGGATAGTGTTGGAGGAATTATTCCAGCATGGTGTGGAGAATTATTAAACCCTGTTGTGTGGGAATTATTACCAGGATTTGTGTTTAGAATTATTACCAGGATAGTGTGGAAGAATTATTACCAGATAGTGTGGAGAATATTCCAATGTGTAGAATATTAGCCAGGATAGTGTGGAAGAATATTCCAGTTGTGGTGGAGAATTATTACCAGGTATTGGGGAAATTTTACCAGGAATGTGTGGAGAGATTATTACCGGATATGTGGAGAATTTTAACCAGGAAGTGTGGAAATTAATTCCAGTTGTTGGGGAATTTTTACCAGGAATGTTGGAGATTATACCGGTATGTGAAAATTTTTACCATGTATAGTGTGAGAATTATTACCCAGGATAGTTTTGGAATTTATTACCAGGATAGTTTGGGAATTTTACCAGGTAGTTGGAGAATTATTACTGGAAAGTTTTTTGGAGAATTATTACCGTAGTAGGGAATTATTACCAGGATTGTGTGGGAATTAATCATCAGGGATGTTGTGGAGAATTACTGGATGTTGGGGGTTTATTTTCCAGTCATGGACTGGCTGTTGTAACTGTGAATTGTTTCCCGTCATGTATGGGGCGTTTGCTAACAGTGAATTGTTTTGATGGTACTGGGACTGTTGTTAACTGTGAATTGTTCCAGTCATGGTACTGAGGACTGTTGCTAACTGTGAATTGTTCCGCCATGGTTAAATGGGACTGTTGTTAACTGTTTAATTGTTCCGCATGGTACTGGGACTGTTGTTAACGTGAATTTTTCCTGCCATGGTACTGGGACTGTTGTTAACTGTGAATTGTTCCAGTCATGGTACTGGGACTGTTGTTAACTGTGAATTGTTCCAGTCATGGTACTGGGACTGTTGTTAACTGTGAATTGTTCCAGTCATGGTACTGAGACTGTTGTTAAAAATGTGAATTGTTTTCAGTCCCTGGTACTGGGAAAATTTTTGTTAAAATGGAAATTGTTCTAGTCAGGGAAAATGGGCTTTTTGTTAACTTTGGGGAATTTCCATCATTGGTACAGAGACTGTTGTTAACTGTGAATTGTTTCCATCATGGTACTGAGACTGGTGTTAAACTGGGGAATTGTTTCATTCATGGTTTACTGAGAAATGTTGTTTAACTGGAATTTGTTCCATTCATGGTACTGGGAATGTTGTTTAACTGTGAATTGTTCCAGTCATGGACTGAGAATATTGTTAATGCACTGTTCAGTCATGGTAAAATGAGACTGTTGTTAACTGTGAATTGTTCCATCATGGACTGAGATGTTGTAACTGTGAATTGTCAGTCATGGTACTGGACTGTTGTTTACTGTGAATTGTTTCCAGTCATGGTACTGAGACCCGTTTGTTAACTGTGAATTGTTCCAGTCCAAAGGTCGAGACTTGGGTTTTAACCTGTGAATTTGTTCCAGTCATGGTACTGGAGACCTGTTTGTTAACCCGTGAATTTTTCCAGGTTGATGGTTGGACTGTTGTTAACTTGAATGTTCCAGTCATGGGAGCTGAGAAACTGTTGTTAACCCGGGGAATTGTTCCAGCATGGTACTGGGAATGGTGTTAACTGTGAATTTTTCAGTCATGGTACTTTAAGCTGTTGTTAATGCGAATGTTCCAGTCATGGTAGGAACTGGGTTTTTAACCTGTGAATTGTTCCAGTCATGGTACTGAGACTGTTGTTAACTGTGAATTGTTCCAGTCATGGTACTGAGACTGTTGTTAACTGTGAATGTTCCAGTCATGGTACGGAGACTGTTGTTAACTGTGAATTGTTCCAGTCATGGTGCTGAGACTGTTGTTAACTGTGAATGTTCCAGTCATGGTGCTGAGACTGTTGTTAACTGTGAATTGTTCCAGTCATGGTACTGAGACTGTTGTTAACTGTGAATGTTCCAGTGATGGTGCTGAGACTGTTGTTAACTGTGAATGTCCAGTATGGTCCGGAGACTGGGTTTTTAACTGTGAATGCTTCCAAAGTAATTTTTTTGTTATTCTGAGCAACTGGTTTTTTGACTATGCAGCACTGGTGTTGTGCTTTGGAGTTGTACTAGATGGTGTTTTCCTTTGCAGCATGGTTTACTATGCACTATGGTTTGTTGATAATTTTGCAGGGCCCTGGTATTGTAACTATGTATTTAACTATGAATTGCAAGGAAAAAAAACTGGGTTAGGTGATTTGCCCAAAAAATGATGTGTCCTGGGTATTGTTAACTATGGTATTGTTGACTTTGCGCTTTGGTGTTTGTTTCCAAACCATGGTATTGGTTTCCAGCCATGGTATTGTTCCAGCCAAAGGGATTGTTCCAGCCATGGTATTTTCCAGCCCTGGTATTGTTCCAGCCATGGTATTTTTCCAGCCCTGATTGTTCAGCCATGGTATTGTTCCAGCCAGGTATTGTTCAGCCATTTGGGAAATTTTCCAGCCATGTAAATTTTTCCAGCCATGGTTTGTTTCCAACCTGTTTTTTGTTAGTGATTGTTGTCAGCCATGGTATTGCCTGCATCGCATTTTTCCAGCCCATGGTAATTGTTCCAGGCCATGGTTATTTGTTCCAGCCATGGTTTTTTGTTCAACCATGGTATTGTTTTCCAGTCATGGTATTGTTATTTTTCCCGCCCTGGTATTTTCCAGCCATTGTATTGTTCCTGCCTGGTATTGTTCCAGCCATTGTATTGTTCCAGCCATGGTATTGTTCCAGCCTTGGGATTGTTCAGCCAAGGTATTTCCAGCCCTTTTTGTTTTAAGCCAGTATTGTGGCCCGCAAAGGTTATTTTGCTGCCATGGTATTGTTCCAACCATGGTATTGTTCCAGCCGGTATTGTTTGCAGCCATGGGATTTTGTTGCAGCCATGGTATTGTTCCAACCATGGTATTTGTTTTCCAGCCATGGGGATTGTGCCCGCATTGGGATTGTTGAAGCCATGGTATTGTTCCAGCATGGGATTTCCAGCCATGGTATTGTTCCAGCCAGGGGATTGTTCAGCCTGGTATTTTCTAGCCATGGTTTGTTCAGCCATGGTATTGTTCCAGCCTTGGTAAATTTTTCAGCCATGGTTTTTGTTCCACCATGGTATTGGGTTTCAGCCAGGTATTGTTGCAGCCATGGTATTTGCTGCAGCCCTGGTATTGTTCAGCCATGGTATTGTTCCAGCCATTTGGGATTGTTTCAGCCATGGTTTGTTCAGCCATGGTATTGTGACTTCGTTTGGTATTTGTCAGCCGAGTGTTTAAAGTTGTGGGCCTTGGAATTGTTGTGCAGGGTATTGTAGCACTGTATTATGGGAAATTTTTGCTGACAGGGTATTGTAGGCACTGGTTAGAATTGTTGCTGCAGGGTATTGTAGGACCTGTTTATAATTTTTGCTGCATGGTATTGTAGGGACCTGGGATTTTGAATTGTTGCTGACAGGGGATTGTAGGGACTGTATTATGATTGTGTGTCAGGGTATTGTTAGGCACTGGGATTATGAAATTGTTGCTGACAGGGTATTGTAGGCACGGTATTATGAATTGTTGCTGACAGGGTATTGTAGGCACTGTATTATGAATTGTTGCTGACAGGGTATTGTAGGCACTGTATTATGAATTGTTGCTGACAGGGTATTGTAGGCACTGTATTATGAATTGTTGCTGACAGGGTATTGTAGGCACGGTATTATGAATTGTTGTTGTCAGGGTATTGTAGGCACTGTATTATGAATTGTTGCTGACAGGGTATTGTAGGCACTGTATTATGAATTGTTGTTGTCAGGGTATTGTAGGCACTGTATTATGAATTGTTGCTGTCAGGGTATTGTAGGCACGGTATTATGAATTGTTGCTGACAGGGTATTGTAGGCACGGTATTATGAATTGTTGTTGACAGGGTATTGTAGGCACGGTATTATGAATTGCTGCTGACAGGGTATTGTAGGCACGGTATTATGAATTGTTGTTGTCAGGATATTGTAGGCACGGTATTATGAATTGTTGCTGTCAGGGTATTGTAGGCACGGTATTATGAAATTGGGTTTTTGACAGTATTGTAGGCACTGTATTATGAATTGTTGCTGTCAGGGTATTGTAGGCACGGTATTATGAATTGTTGCTGACAGGGTATTGTAGGCACGGTATTATGAATTTTTTGCTGCAGGGTATTGTAGGGACGGTATTATGAAATTGTTTTTGACAGGGTATTGTAGCAACGGTATTTAATTTCTGCTGCAGGGTATTGTAGGCAAAGGTATTATGAATTGTTGTTGCAGGTATTGTAGGCACGGTATTATGAATTGTTGCTGCAGGGTATTGTAGGCACGGTATTATGAAAATTTTTGTTGACCCGGATATTGTAGGCACGGTATTATGAATTGTTGCTGTCAGGGTATTGTAGGCACGGTATTATGAATTGTTGTTGACAGGATATTGTAGGCACTGTATTATGAATTGCTGCTGTCAGGGTATTGTAGGCACGGTATTATGAATTGCTGCTGACAGGGTATTGTAGGCACGGTATTATGAATTGCTGCTGACAGGGTATTGTAGGCACGGTATTATGAATTGCTGACTGACGGGTATTAGGCACGGTTTATTAATGTTGTGCGTCAGGGTATTGTAAAGGGACGTATTATAATTGTTGTGCAGGGTATTTAGGCACGGGATTTTGAATTTTTGTTTTAAGGGGGATTGTAGGGGACGGTATTTTAATTGTTTTTGCAGGGTATTGTAGGCCGTATTTTGAAGTGCTGCGCAGGGATTGTAGGCACGTATTTTGAATTTTTTGCTGACAAGGGGATTGTAGGCACGGGATTATGAATTGTTCTGACAGGGGATTGGGCCGTTTATGAATTTTGCTGACAGGGTATTGTAGGGCCGTATTATAATTGTTGCGCAGGGTATTGTAGGCACGGTATTTGAATTTTTTTGGGGCCTGAAGTTTGTTAGGGCAGGGAAAAAAAAGGGGAAAAAATTTTTTTTCAGGGTAATTTCAGTATTTTTTTGATTTAGGAAGAGGCACCTTAAAAAACCCCGACAATTGCCAAAAGTATTTTTTTAATTTGCTAAAGTTTGAAGGGCCCTTTTTTATGTTTGCAGGCAGTGGAAAAGGGGGAAAAAAGGGATTTAAAATGAAGGGGTTTATTACCCCCTTTTTTACACCCCGAAGGGGGAAGCCCCCCCCCACGGGTTTTGTGCACCCGGTTTTAAATTGTATTTGGGCCGAATGAAAAAAATCCCTTTTTACCCGAGTTTTTTTTAAACAAAACGTATTTTTCCCTGTTTTTCGAGTTTTTAATAATAAAATATTTATTTTCCCTTTAAGATTTTTTAAATTTTTTTTAGAAAAAAAAATTAATTAAATTTTTACAATCCCCCGAAGTTTTTTTTTGTTTAATAATTTTCCTTATTTTTTTGTTTTTTCCGACGAAACCCCTTTAAAATTAAATCCCCTCTGAGGGTTTTTCCCCCCAGTTAAAAAACGGGAAGGGGGGATGGGGGTTTCAAAACAGAGCCCCCTTTTTTTT
>NW_026509033.1:0-10784 GCF_026875155.1 Cherax quadricarinatus
CCCCCCTTTGCCATCCATTACCCTCGCTTCCTTCCCTACCCTGCAGCGCGTATAGCCCTTGTGGCTTTGCGTTTTCTTTTTGATTATAATAATAATATGATTTTGGGAAAGGTTAGTGCTGCCCGGTCTGTAGTTCTTTGCTATTTTTTTAAACTGCCCCTTTTGTGGAGTGGGCTATATCTGTTGTTTTTAGTAACTGTGTGACGACCCCCGTGTCCACGCTTCCTATCCATAGGATGGAAAAGCTAGTGGTGGGGCTTCTTGCAGTAGATACACTAATAAACCATGTCAATGTTCTGATGTCTGAAACGTTCTAATAAAAAAGCCATCTTGTGAAAACACATGAGAATACTTCTTTCTTTCAACAAACCGGCAAATATCTCACTGAGGTAGGGTGGCCCAAAAAAGAAAAATTAAAGTTTCTCTTTTAAAATTTAGTATTTATACAAAGAAGGGGGTTACTAGCATCTTGCTAGCAAATAAAAAAGAGCGGGAACTAGACAGAAAAGAAGAAAAAACCCGAATGGGTGTGTATAAAATTGCTTGTACATGTATGGTAGTGTGACCTAAGTGTAAGCAGAAGTAGCAAGACATACCTAAATCTTGCATGTTTATGAGACAGAAAATGAGAGTACATACCGGAGAAAAATTCAAAATCAGTGTTCTGAGTGGTCTGAAATGCTTTAATAAAAAAAACAGTCTTGTGACACAAAATGAGAGTACATACAGGAGATAAACCATATCAAAGTTCTTAGTGTCTGAAATGTTTTAATCAAAAAAGCAGTCTTGTGAGACTAAAAGAGTACTTTCAAGAGATAAAAACATGTTAGTGTTTAATGTTCGGGAATATTTAGTTACGAACTCATCAGAATATATAAAAGGGGTATACCCAACAGTGTTGTTAGTGAAATATGTTAATGAAATGTCAGTCATAAAATCATTTAAGTTCATAGAGGAGATAAGTTGTATTAATGTTCAGAATATCTTATCCTCTTGAAGGGGGGCTCCTTGGCATGGTGAAGAGGCTCTTGGTCTGAGGAATTAGCCCCGTCGGTCTTCTTAATCAGACCAAACCTAATTACCCCCCAATCTCCCCTCCCCTATCCAATCCTCCCCATCCTCCCCTTTTTTTCCCTTTCCTCCTCCTCCTCCCCACCCCTCCCTTTTGCCCTTTCCCCTATTGGCCTTTGGGATTTCTCCCACAGGCGCGCTATTCCTAGGTAGAGGAAAGGATACCGGGTTTCCATCCCATTCCATTGAGGTTCTTGGCGGTGGCGTAGTTTGCCATGGAATCTGGATCGCCTGGGGATGTCCCGATCCCTCCCAGTATCCCCGGGGTAGCTTTGGTGTCTTTCGGGTGACGGGGGTATCTCTGAAACCACCTTTCGGATTCCTGGGGCTGGTAGCCGAAGGAGGTATGCTTTTTGGTGGATATCCGGCCGCCCTTTCTTTTGTCCACCGAGGGAGCTCGGCAGATGTGAGGTTGCTATCCCTGATTGCTGGTTAAACTGGCATGAAGGGTAGGGTATGGCACGGGTTCCATGCGCATCTGTCTACTAGCGGTGCTGGAGGTCCTCTTGGGCGCAGAGGGAGATTTCTGGCCCTTTCATTCCTCCTGGGAACTTTTCCCCTCCCGACCCCCCGTTTTTTTATTCTTTTTTTTATTTTTATTTTCTTTTCTTCTTTCTTTTTTTCTTAAAAACAAAAGCAAGGAGTAACCTAACCATGGAAAAACCCAATCCATGAACCCACAACCCCCGGGCCCCTTCTTGATACTCCCACCCTATTCTGACCCTGCCTTGTTTTTAGACCACTCTTCCGGACATTTCCCTGATGCCCCTGTACCTCTTGCTGGTGCTGTTTCCTCCCCTGCTTCCGGTACCGGAGCTTCGACTGACTCCTTCGATTTATCTGAACTTCCGCTCTCCTTGACTATGCTCCGGCCTCTCCCTCTACTGTATGGCAATTTTCAAATCGCCAGCCCTTTTCACGACAGACCAACTCCGGGCTTACTCCTAAACGCCAACGTCAATCTCCTGATGATACTCCTTCGTTACTTTTCCCATTCTACTCGGAAAAGACAGACACATCATGCGCTCC
Source organism: Cherax quadricarinatus (assembly GCF_026875155.1). Taxonomy (NCBI): domain Eukaryota; kingdom Metazoa; phylum Arthropoda; class Malacostraca; order Decapoda; family Parastacidae; genus Cherax; species Cherax quadricarinatus. The sequence continues at coordinate 2,101 of NW_026509033.1, forward strand.
CTCTCCACGCTCAATTTCAAAACCACACAATGGACTAAATTCTTTAATTTAAGACCCACTTCTTCTTCTGCCTACCTTTCGACCATAGTATTGGCAAAGCGCTCCTGCATCATTTTGGTAGAGATATTTCATTTCATGCTCTCAAGAGCGGTACGAGCATCGTCACTGTCCAGAATGCTACCCAAGCTTTCTCTCCTTTCGCATATAGATACTACTCTTATCACTATTGAAAAACATCTTTCTCTCAATTCTTGTAGTGGTACTGTCATTCTGCCCCATACCATAGTCCAACAGAATTTCCAGTCATGTGACAATGACATTCTTGAACAGCTGGAACTCCAGGATCTCCCAATCCTCAAAGTAGACACTTATGTCCTTCCTGCCCGTAGGCAGAGATGTTACCCTTGCAATGTAGCTCGTTTAACTTTTGACAGCTGAGAACTCCCGTCCTCTGTATATGTCGCGGAACATCGGTTACAAGTTTGAAAGGTGATACTACACTGCAACAGTGTAGAAATTGCTGCGTTTTGTCACCCAACGAAATATTGCAGATCTATGGCCGAATGCCCAGTCTGTGGTGCCGACGACCATTCTAATACATCTTGCAGTCAACCTCCATCTTGCCTTAATTGTAATGAAGCTCACCCTTCGTACTCCCGCCATTGCCAGGTCTACTTAAATGAACGTGAAATCGATTGCCTCAAAGAGGCAGAAGGTCTCCCTTATGCTATGGTAGTTACTCATCTCTGCCTCCAAGGGAGACTGCCCCGTGTTTCTTATTCTCGTGTTTCCAAACATCCCCCCACTTCTGGGGTCCCATCTTCTGCAGCCTCCTCTGTCGTTACCCCTCCCATAGCCACTACGGCATCTAATCCTTTTGCTGTCCTTGGCTCTGACATCCCGACTACAACTCAGTCTGTTCTCACATCTTCGCATCCTTCCTCACAAGCCCCAGTATCGACAAGACCTCGTACGACACCTAATACCAATCGCCACTTTACTCAGAAGTCCAAAAAATCAATATTGCTCAAATCTTCTTTGCCCCTTCCTTCCCTTCTTCCACCTCCACACTTTACCTTTCCAGTCTCTGTACCTAGTTCTTCCCCTCTCTCTGGCTCTATTGCAAGTGTGGAGATTCGCCCTCCTCCTCATACTATGCCTTCCACCCCCGTCCCCCTCCCAAGTTTTCTCCCTCTTCTGCCACCTTCCCAGGTTTCTGCATCTTCTGTCCCCCCCCACACTTCATCTCCAGTCCCTTTCACTCTTCCCTCCCCCTCTACTTTGGTACAGTCCATTACTGTCCCAATCTTTACTCACCCTCCTCCTTCTATCTCCAATATGGTCTCCCATACATCTTTGAATTCAGAAACACTTGAAGCCATTTCAGAATATATTGCAGAGACTAAACCTTCAATGGACACTGATTCACATCCTGTTCCTTCTCTTCCCTCTCCTCCATCTTCACAACCCCAATCTTCGCAACACTCCATTCCTTCGCTACTTGAACGTCTTCCAATGCCACCACACGTTGACTTTTCTAACCCCTCTAGTCCGTAGGTGCCTTTACCTACAGATTCCTGGTATTTTCTTCATCGCCAATCATGGCCTATTTACAGTGGAATATCCGCGGCCTCAGGGGTAATCTGGGTGAGCTTCAGATGTTGCTTTCCAGGTTTTCCCCTGTTGGTGCTTGCTTACAAGAACCAAAATTACACTCAGCTGTTTTCCAACCTATCTCAGGCTATAATTTATTGTATTCTTCGGATCCTTTCTCAGATGGGACCTTTAATGAAAGTGCCCTTCTTCTACTCAATGATATTCCGTACTGTCAGCTATTTGTCCATACCTCGCTGCATTACACTGCAGCCCGTATCCACTTGAATAAGTGGTTTACAATATGTTCTTTACATCTCTCTCCTTCTCGAGCATTTTCTATCCCAGACTTTGCCTTTCTTGTTTCATCCTTACCACCACCACTTCTGTTACTTGGTGATTTTAATGTCCACCATTTCCTCTGGGGGGGGGTCTCATTGTGACTCACGTGGCATCCAGTTGGAGGCTTTTCTCGCCTCTCATCCCCTCCATGTTTTAAATACGGGTACTGCCACCCATTTTGATCCTCATACTCATACTCTCTCTTGCATCGATCTATCAGTCTGCTCTTCCTCCACTGCACTAGACTTCACCTGGTCTGTTCTACCAGACTTACATGACAGTGATCATTTTCTGATCATTCTTACTTCTCCTTCCTATTCACCACCTTTCCGTAGTCCTCGCTGGAAAATTTGAACAGGCAAATTGGGATCTTAACTCGCATCTCACTGCTTTTAGTGGGGTTCCTTTTTCATCCTCCATTGATGAGCTCCTACACCTCTTCTCGACGTCATTTTTATACCGCAGCTTCTCTTTCCCTATACCCCAAACCTCAGGCAGGCATTCTCAGAAGTCCCGTGCCTTGGTGGTCTCCTGCTTGTGCTCGTGCAGTACGTTTGAAATGTGCTGCATGGGGCAGGTCCCCGTACAAGAGAACCACTGAGAGACTTCTTGATTTTAAGCAGAAAGCGTGCGATCACTCGCCGTGTCATCCGTGAAGCTAAATGCACTTGTTGGTGAGACTATGTTTCCACCCATCACCTCTGTTTTCTTATATGATGCAGTCTGGAAAAAAGTGGGGGAAATGAGTGGTAAATACTCTCCTGACCCGGCTGCTGTTCTACGGGTAAACTAGTGTTGGATGTAACAAACGTTCTCGACATTGCCATTAAAACTTGGCACACATCTGGTCCGTATTTCCCGGGGGCTCCATCTATGCCCCTCGTTTCTTTCCTCAAAGTCTGCCATAGAGTTAGTACCCTTGGACTTTTCTTCTGTCAGAGAAGAACAGTATAATGTCCTTTTACACTTCAAGAACTAGAGGCAACACCTCAGCTTGCCGATCATCGGCAGCTGGGCCTGACGACATTCATATTCGTATGTTACAACATTTACATCGGTCAGCCCTTGTAGTCCTCTTACACCTCTTCAATCTTATTTGGGCACAGGAGTTTTTCCCCAGCTGTGGAAATCTGCCATTGTTCTCCCTTTTCCACAAACCGGGTACCCCAGACATATGCCTCCCACTATTGTCCCATCACTCTTACTAGTGCATTTGCAAAGTGATGGAAAGTCTCTTAAATCGACGTTTAATGTGGTATTTAGAGACCACAACAGTCTCTCCGCTAGCCCAATATGGCTTTCGTAAGGTAGTTCTACCATAGACCCCTTACTACGCTTGGATACTATGTTCATAATGCCTTTGCGAAAAATCACTCAGTTATTGCCATATTTCTTGACCTTGAAAAGGGCATATGAAACAACTTGGAGGTAAAAATTTTGGCCCGGCCCACCTTTTAGGCCTCCAAGGCAATCTACCATCCTTCCTTAAGAATTTTTAACTGACAGACATTTCCGTGTTCGAGTCAATAATGTTCTTTCCCCCGGATTTTCGTCCAAGCTGAGGGTGCCCCCTCAGGGATGTGTCTAAGCACAACACTTTTTTCCTTGCTATAAATGATTTGGCCTCTTTTTCTTCCACCCAATATTTGGTCAACACCTATTTTGATGACTTCGCCATTGCTTGTGCAGGCGCTGACTGTCATCTCATTGCAGTTTCTCTCCAAAAATGCGGTCGACAGTGTTTCCATTTGGGGCACCTTTGCATGGGTTTAAATTTTCCAGTACCAAAACTCACCAAATTACTTTCACTAGACGCTCTGTCATCTCCGATCATCCTTTGTATCTCTATGGCTCCCGTACCCCCGAATGTGATACAGTCGGTTTCTAGGCCTTCTCTTTGACCGTAGGTTATCCTGAAAACCTCACATTACCTCTCTGAAGGCAACTTGTCACAGCCGGCAAAAACCTTCTTAAAACCCTTGCTAATCTTTCCTGGGGAGCTGATCGTCAAACTCTGCTTCGCCTACATTCTCCCCTCTTTTTATCGAATCTCGATTATGGTGACCAGATTTTTTTCCGCGCCTCTCCTGCTACTCCTCTAGCCTTAACCCTATCCATCACCAAGGATAACATTTGTGCCTTCGTGCTTTTCGTTTCTTCCCCTGTTGAGAGCCTCTATGCAGAAGCGAATGTTCCATCCTTGTCTGATCACCATGAGCCCATTGCCTTCGCTACTATGTACACTCTCACGATCTCCACAATCCTTCCATTATAGAATGGTCACTGATATTAGTAGACATTCTTTATTCATTCGCCGCCCCTGTTCCCTCCACCCCTTTTCTCTTCGCCTACATTCACTCTTGTCTTCCCTTCAGTTACCACCTTTATGTGTTCATATAGCATCTCACTTTTCTCTACCCCCTGGGAATTTCCCAGCTGTTCGAGTCTGTTCTTTCTCACTCCATTGCTCAAAAGCTCAACTGCCTAAGGTGCCTCCCCTCTTCTTTTTCTTGATCACTTCCACTCCCATTCTCATGCCCCCCGGGCTGTGTACACAGAGGGCTCTAAGTCTTCAGACGGCGTCGGATTGCAGCAGTGTTTCCGGACAGTGTCGTGCGTGGGCATTTCCTATCTGCGGCTAACATTTTTACTGCTCAATTGTATGCCATTCTTGCAGCACTTATTCGTATCGCATCTATGCCTGTGTCATCAATTGTGGTAGTCTCAGACTCCCTTAGTGCTCTACAGGCTATACAAAAATTTGATACATCTCACCCCCTAGTTTTCTCCGAAACCAACTTTTGGCTACGCCATATCTCTACGAAGCATAAAGATATTATTTTTTGTTGGGTCCCTGGTCATGTCGACGTACAGGGCAATGAACAGGCAGACACTGCTGCGTGGTCAGCAGTAGATGACCTACGAATTTCCTATAGAGGTGTTCCATTTCTGGACTATTTTGCTGCAATAGCTACCCACCTTCATGCCCATTTGCAACAACGTTTGTCAACTCTGCTTGGTAACAAACTTCGTTCTATTAAACCGAGCATAGGTTACTGGCCGTCTTCTTGTCATCAGTGCTGTGGTTGGGAGACCACTCTCTCCCGTCTTTGCATTGGCCACACTCGTCTTACTCACGGGTATCTCATGGAGAGACACCCTGTACCTCTGTGTGAGCAGTGTCAAGTTCCAGTATCGATTAGCCACATTCTGTTAGACTGCCCTCCCTATCAACGAGCACAGAGAATTTTCCTCCAACGCTATCTTCGTTCTTCTACTCTCTCTTTACCTTCCCTTCTTGCTGATGGACCCTCATTTAATCCTGACTCTCTCATTGACTTCTTGACAACGACTGATTTACTCCACAAACTCTGATGATACCTTACGCACTCCCCTCAGCCCTTTGTAGCTCAGTCTCTTGCTGCCCTTTACCCTTTCACCATCCACTGCTCCGCTGTTATCCATAACCTATTACTCATTCACCTCTCTTTTGCCACCTGATGCCCTCGCTTCCTTCCTGCCCTGCAGCGCTGTATAGCCCTTGTGGCTTAGCGCTTCTTTTTTATTATAATAATAATAATTGTGCAGGTGCTGACTGTCATCTCATTGCAGTTTCTCTCCAGTATGCGGTCGACCGTGTTTCCACTTTGGCCACCACGCATGGATTTAAAAATTTTAAATACCAAAACTCCCAAATTACTTTCACTAGACGCTTTGTCATCTCCGATCATCCTTTGTATTTCTATGGCTCCCGTATCCCCGAACGTGATACAGTCAGGTTTCTAGGCCTTCTCTTTGACCGTAGGTTTTCCTGGAAACCTCACATTTACCTCTCTGAAGGCAACTTGTCACAGCCGGGTAAACTTCTTAAAACCCTTGCTCATCTTTCCTGGGGAGCCCGATCGTCGAACTCTGCTTCGCCTAAAATTCAGCCCCTCGTTTTATCGAAACCCCGATTATGGTGACCAGATTTATTCCGCGGCCTCTCCTGCTGCTCTCTCTAGCCTTAACCCTATCCATCACCAAGGATTACGTTTGTGCCTTGGTGCTTTTTGCTCTTCCCCTGTTGAGAGCCTTTATGCACAAGCGAATGTTCCATCCTTGTCTGATCGCCGTGATGCCCATTGCCTTCGCTACTATGTACGCTCTCACGATCTCCCACTATCCTTTCCATTTATAGAATGGTCACCGATATTAGTAGACATTCTTTATTCGTTCGCCGCCCCTGTTTGCTCCGTTGCTTTTCTCTTCGCCTACATTCACTCTTGTCTTCTCTTCAGTTACCACCTTTATATGCTCATATAACATCTTACTTTTCCCTACCCCCCTGGGAAGTTCCAGCTGTTAGGGTCTGTTCTTTCTCACTCCTTTGTTCGAAAGCTCAACTGCCTACGGTGGCTTCCCGCTCTCTTTTTCTTGATCACTTCCACTCCCATTCTCATGCCACCGCTGTGTACACAGATGGCTCTAAGTCTTCAGACGGCGTCGGATTCACAGCAGTGTTTCCGGACATCGTCGTGCAGGGGCCTTTACTATCTTCGGCTAGCATTTTTACTGCCGAATTGTATGCCATTCTTGCAGCACTTATTCGTATCACATCTATGCCTGTGTCATCATTTGTGGTAGTCTCAGACTCCCTTAGTGCTCTACAGGCTATACGAAAATTTGATACATCTCACCCCCTAGTTCTCCGAATCCAACTTTGGCTACGCCATATCTCTATGAAGCATAAAGATATTATTTTTTGTTGGGTCCCTGGTCATGTCGACGTATAGGGCAATGAACAGGCAGACACTGCTGCGCGGACAGCAGTACATGACCTACCAATTTCCTATAGAGGTGTTCCATTTCTGGACTATTTTGCTGCAATAGCTACCCACATTCACGCCCGTTGGCAACAACGTTGGTCAACTCTGCTTGGTAACAAACTTCGTTCTATTAAACCGGGCATAGGTTACTGGTCGTCTTCTTGTCATCAGTGCCTTGGTTGGGAGACCACTCTCTCCCATCTTCGCCTTCGCCACACTCGTCTTACTCACGGGTATCTCATGGAGAGACACCCTGTACCTCTCTGTGAGCTGTATCAAGTTCCAGTATCAATTGGCCACATTCTGTTAGACTGCCCTCTCTATCAACGAGCACGCAGAATTTTCCTCCAATGCCGTCTTCGTTCTACTACTCGCTCTTTACCTTCCCTTCTGGCTGGTGGACCCTCCTTTAATGCTGACTCTCTCATTGACTTTTTGACAACGACTGATTTACTCCACAAACTCTGATGATGATACCTTACTCACTCCCCTCAGCCCTTTCTAGCTCAGTCTCTTGCTGCCCTTTACCCTTTCACCATCCACTGCTCCGCTGTTATCCGTAACCTATTGCTCATTCACCTCCCTTTTGCCACCTGATGCCCTCGCTTCCTTCCTGCCCTGCAGCGCTGTATAGCCCCTTTGGCTTAGCGCTTCTTTTTGATTATAATAATAATAGTAATCAGAATATCTTATAAATTTTATAAAAAGATCAGTCTTGTGTACTCATGAGAGCTAATTTAGAGTATAAACAATATAAATACAGTGGACCCCCGAGTTTTGTGATTAATCCGTTCCAGAGAGTCTGCTGAAAGTCGAAATTGCGGAATGGTAAAACCATTTTCCCACATAAGAAATAATGGAAGTAAAATTAATCCATTCCAGACACCCAAAAATATTAAAATAATTTTTTTTTTCAAATTAAATAAAGATTTACATACTGAAAGCAATGAGAAATGAAGTACATACATTTTTTTTATTATCACACTGGCCGATTCCCACCAAGGCAGGGTGGCCCGAAAAAGAAAAACTTTCCTGCAGCAAATGGTTAGTAGACAACAAACTATCATTACACCTAGGGAAAACTGATGCCATTCTCTTTGGCACGAAACATAAACTGAGAAGGGTAAATAATTTTAATGTTCAATGTAATGGGGAGCCCATCACTTTGGTTTCATCAGTAAAATATTTGGGAATCCCCTTTGACCCATGCATGTCAGGAGAATTGATAGGGAACAGTGTAGTAAAGAAAGCGAATGCCAGACTGAAGTTCCTGTATAGACAATCACAGTGTCTACCTACTGAGGGTCGCAGGACCATGTTTTAGCCCTTATACAATGCCATATGGATTACGCTTGCTCTTCTTGGTACTCTGCCTTGACAAAAAAACTGAAAGATAGACTGCAAATCACCCAGAACAAAATCGTAAGATTTCATCCTGGGGCTGGTACAAAGAGAACATGTAGGCCAGGATGAATTACAGCAGTTGGATATGCTGAATGTTGAAGACAGAGTAAAAAAAGCTGAAGCTAAATCATGTTTATAAAATTGCTCAAAAACAATGTCCAGAATATCTTGCTGTCAAATTTTTTCAGGTGGGAACCGCAGCAATCATAGTACTAGGGGGGGAGAGCACAACTTTGTAGTACCCACATCGGTGGCCAGGCTTCAAACACCTTTTAAATTTTACAGCAATAAAGGAATGGAACAGACTGCCCGCACATGTCAAAGCCAGTCCATAGCATGAACCCGTTCAAGAAGAGTGCCAAAAAGTGTCTGATGAATGTAGCTACAGAAAGGGGGGGAATGATTTTTTATTTTTTAGCTAACAACGTGAAAATTTTTCCGTATTCCTAGTAAAAGACCCTCGTATTGTAATATCCCCTTAAAACCTTGGGTTCGCAGATAGTCTCTTTATAAAATAATAAAATTATCTTCATTGTA
>NW_026509034.1:0-14602 GCF_026875155.1 Cherax quadricarinatus
GTATATGGTTTTGGTTGTGATGTTGGTGGAGTAGTGTTTGTGTTATGGTGTTGTGGGGTAGTAGTGTTTGTGTTATGGTATTGTGTGGTAGTAGTGTTTGTGTTATGGTATTGTGTGGTAGTAGTGTTTGTGTTGTAGTGTTGTGTATGGAATCAATATCTATTAGCACTAAATGTAGTCTTCCTATTAATAGGAAGAGTAGTTGCTAGTACTGGTACAGTCTTCCTAGTGGTGGAAACACTAACTGCTAGTAACAGAAAGCGTAGATGCCAGCACATAAAACAAAAGGTCTTATTCCTAGAAAGTGTCTCCTAGCAGTAAAAACAGCCGTTGTAATTCCAAAAAATCTAGCTAGACATTAAAATAGCATCCAATATTAGACAGTTTTGCTAGTAGTAGAAACAACAGCTGGTAGTACTAGAACCTTCAATGTTAGTAGCGGAAACAGATGCGAGTGCTAGAAAAAGTAGCTACCAATGCTAAAAAATAGTAGCCACTAGTCTTAGAAACAGCAGCTGCAAGTGCTAGAAACAGTAACTGCTAGTACTAGAAGCAGTAGCTGTTAGTACATGAAACAGTAGCTCCTAGCACAAGAAATAGAACCTGCTAGTAGTACAAACAGTAGCTGTTAATGCTAGAAACAATAGTTGTTAGTCCTAAAAATAGTAGCTCCTAATGCTAGAAAAAGAAGCTCTTAGTGCTAGAAAAAGTAGCCATTAATGCTAGAAACAGTGGTTTCTAGAGCAAGAAACAGTTGCTGCTAGTGCTAGATACTGGCTGCTACTAGAAACAGTGGCTGCTAGTGCTGGAAAGTGGCTGATATTGGAGGAAAGTGGCTGTTAGTGCTGGAAAGTGTCTGCTATTGTTAGAAAGTGGCTGCTAGTGTTGGAAAAAGGCTGCTATGTTGAAAAGTGTCTGCTAGTGTTAGAAAGTGGCTGTTAGTGTTGAAAAGTGGCTGCTTGTATTAGAAAGTAGCTGCTAATGCTAGATACTGGCTGCTAACACTAGAATCAATCAGTAGCTGCTAGCGCTGGAAAGTGGCGGCAAGTGCTGAAAAGTGGCTGCTGGTGCTGGAAAGTGGCTGCTAGTACTAGAAAGTAGCTGCTGCTAGTGCTGGAAAGTGACTGTTAGTGCTAGTGTCTGCTAGTATTTGGAAGTAGTTGCTAGTGTTGGAAAGTGGCTGCCAGTGTTAGAAAGTGGCTGTTAGTGTTGGAAAGTGTCTGTTAGTGTTAGAAAGCGGCTGCCAGTGCTGGAAAGTGGATGCTAGTGCTGGAAAGTGGCTGCTGCTAGTGCTGGAAAGTGGTTGCTAGCACGGGTAACAGTACGTGAAATGGCAACGGAAATTGAGACATTTACTCCCAGGAGAGATTTAATATATATGGAAATTATGTTGTTGGTCTGGCTGAGTATTTGTGGGGCTGTGTGGTCTAATGTCTGGTCTGGGAGAGACCAAAGCTGGAGGGAAGGTGGCATGGGAGACACCCACGCAGGAACGCTAGATGGGAAAAGGAGGAATAGCAGGAAGAGACGGCTGTAAAGGGAAGGTAGGATGGGTAAATGAGAGAGAGAAAGGGTGGGGGAGGAGAAAGGGAAAACGAAAACCTTTAAGAAGAAATTAAATACCTAATTATATATATAATATAATATATATATATATATATATATATATATATATATATATATATATATATATATTTTTATATATATATATATATATATATATATATATAATAGAGATAATTAAGAAAAATATAGAAATATATATATATATATAATAAAAATATAATAAATATATATAAGAGAGAGGGAAAAGAAAGAGAGAGAAAAAGAGAAAAAGAGGAGAAGAGAGAGAGGGAGAGAGAGAGAAGAGAGGAGAGAGAGAGAGAGAGAGAGAGAGAGAGAGAGAGAGAGAGAAAGCTACGATCTGTCAAAGGCACTTGTCGATACACACCTGGCCTCTGTGTGTATTTACTCGAGACAACAACTGGTGGCCACACTTAAGAATCACGTGGATATGATAGCAATAGTCCGAAAAAATAAATACAAATTAGCTTCCTTATTTAAAAGTTATTTACAATGAAAGACAGAAAATATTAAAGATATCTTCATGGCTGCTAGGCAGACAAAAGGAGACATAACTACATGTAGTATATATACTGCATATGTGAGTGTGTGTGTGTGTGTGTGTGTGTAAAACTGTTTTTTGATAGATGTTACAAAAATATATTACCAACATTCTGTAATGTTTCGCAAGCTGTAAAAATTGGGGAAAAAACTGTTTGTCAAGTATTATATTTTATATATAAATTTTTACCATATTTCAACAAATCCTGAACAAAATATTAGGCAAAATTATTGCAAAATGCTATACAATTACACCAGATGTAATATATTTTATATTTTGATGACGCAGAGTGCTACTGGAATGACATTAAAATTTACTATAAACTGATTTAAAGGAGTATATACACTGACAGAGCTGTATGGACTATTTAAGGATTAAAGTAGCAGATGGATTTTCAACTTTCTAACCAATCGAGTAGTAGTAAACAGAGTTAAGTCGGAGGCTGCCGCAGTGAAAAGCTCTGTTCCTCAAGGTACAGTACTCGTCCCCATTCTATTCTTCATCCTCATATCAGACATAAACAGAGATGTAAGCCACAGTACCGTGTCATCCTTAGCAGACGATTCTCGAATCTGCACGAGACCGTCGTCCATTACGAACACGGTAAATCTCCAAGCATATATAAACCGGACACGGTAAATCTCCAAGCAGATATAAACCAAGTTTTCCAATGGGCAACGGAAAACAATATGATGTTCAATGAAGACAAATTTCAAGTATTCTGTTATGGAAAACTGGAGGAAATAATAGTTAGAAATAAGTATATTACAAATTGTAATCACACAATAAAGCGGAAAAGTAGTGTAAAGGACCTGGGAGTATTAATGTCAGAGGATCTCACCTTCAAGGATCACAACAGTGTCACTATTACATCTGCGAGGAAAATGATAGAATGGATAATGAGAACTTTCAAAACAAGGGATGCGAAGAGTCAATGATAATTCTTTTTAAATCACTTGTTCTTTCTAGGGTGGAATACTGCTGTACACTAACAGCTCCATTCAAGGCAGGTGAAATCGCAGATCTAGAGAATGTACAGAGAACCTTCACTGTACATATAAGTTTCGTTAAATACCTTAATTACTGGGAACGCATGGAGTCACTTGACTTGCTCTCATTGGAGCGCTGGCAAGAGAGATGCATCATAATCTACACTTGGAAAACCCTAGAGGAACTGGTCCCAAATCTGCACACAGAAATCACTCCCTACGAAAGCAAAAGACTGGGCAGACTGTGCAACATACCCACAATGAAAAGTAGGGGCACCACTGGCACATTAAGAGAAAACACTAAGTGTTCAGGGCCCAGACTGTTCAACAGCTTCCCACCAGGCATAAGGGAAATTACCAATAGACCCCAGGCTGCCTTCAAGAGGGAGCTGGACACAAACCTAAAGCCAGTACTCGATCAGCCGAGCTGTGGGTCGTACGTTGGACTATGTGCGACCAGCAGTAATAGCCTGGTTGAACAGGCCCTGATCCACCGGGAGGCCTGGTCAAGGACTGGGCCTAGGGGTGTACAGATGACATGCAGCCTTAATGACCCTCGTGTAGTGACTGTTGGCGTAAGTGTCTTACAGCCTTAATGACCCTTGTGAATTTACACATAAAAATATCGTAAAGCTTTATACCAAATTGTGTATACTCTTTTTTTTTTTAACCAAACCTGTAAAATCTGAAAACGTACCGTCAAAATTCCCATTAATGTTCTAACATTTTATGCAAATAACCCAACATGTAAAAAAAATGGGTCTGACATTTTACCATGAACTTACTCTCACCCATATATAATTAACCTCATTATTAAAGTGTCTTGCTGAAAGGCAACTGAAACTGTTACGGCTTTACCTTCATTTACCTCAATGATGAATCTTCCCTCTAAATAAAATAGTTTAACCTTCGTTTTATCATCCTTCAGAGTGCAAGATTTCCAGGGACAACACACTCATACGATAGCTCAAAACAACACACTCATACGATAGCTCGAGACAACACTCATACGATAGCTGTTCTGTTCTAGATTCGCCAGTATAATCGCCCGGCCCGGGCCTTTTCCAAGAGGTGGCGCGGCCTTGGCTCCCTGTCGTGGGAGTGTCTCAGACCAATGTCTGCCATGGGAGGAGGTACAAGTATCTCCTCATCTTCTGGGACCAGCTGTCCCCAGGCCTAGCCCCATTCCCCGCCCCCACGGGGCTCGGAGGGAAAAGCTAGATACCTTGGGCTGCCACAAACCCCACCCACACTGGGTTCGAAGAGTGTGGTAGCTGCATAGCAGCAGACGATGTCAGGAGGTGTAAAGGTAGCAAGCACTACAGGATCCTTTTGGAGTCACACCCCAGCTTTGAACCGAAGCCCGAGCGCTGGGGAAGCTCAAGAACGCCTCTTGCTGTGTGTTGCTGCTGCTACAATTCAATTGTCCGTTTCACTCTCTCCTCCATACGGAAGCCCGGAACAATACACTCCAAAGGTTTTTTCTCAGCCCTCAAAGAACTCTCCAAAAGCTGGCCCCTTCTCAGGAAAATAACTAATAGAAAAATAACAATAACAAAATAAAGGTAATAAGATAACAATTAAAAATGATCATTAAACCTATTTGAAGAAAAATGAAATACATAATAATATATGAACTCAAAGCTAATATGTGCTGGTGGTAGTGGTAGAAAGACGTGCCGGTATTGTTGATAGCTTTGTTGAAACTTCCGTTGTCGTCGAGGATGAAACAGAGAGGTGGGGAGGGGGGTCACAGCTGGTACTTGACAATCCAACGACAAGACAATTTAGCCACACTATGTCGAGCGTTGAATGATCAGTCACGATGACAGGAACGCAGGTCTTTCCCCGCTGAAGAAATGAGGGGTAGCTGCCTGGGCTTAGTTACAATAAGGTAAGTAGATTTTGGGTGACGTCTCTTAACCAAAGTTAGGTTCTACTCCTTCAGGAATCTCTACAGTTGCCAGATGACCCTAGCTGGAAGTCCAAGCTATAAAGAGACAAAAGTTACCTACCCTTGATAAATCACTCTCCATGATAAGAAGTGTATTGTATTTAAAAGAAATGTTGAGGATTTACACAAAATGCTCTTACTTTAAAACGCAAGTCCGGGCAGGAAGAACTAAATCTCAAAATTAAACAAAAGTGAAGCTTTTAAACAAAATATAAATTAAGACAGGAGCAGAGGCGAATACTTACAGATGTGTTGGGAGCTGCTAGTCAAGTGATTATTCACTGGTCGGAGCCCTCTCGTCGGGTGGAGAAAGGAGGGGGGGTGGGGAATAGCGGTAGCTAGACACTCACCCTACCTTAACAAGCAGATCACCATACATTCACTCGCTACTCCTATCTATTGAACTTTTTCCCTCACACATTCATACCATAACCCGGGACAATACACTCAAAAACAGTGCAGCAGCGGCAGCAAGCAGCAAGAACCTTTTCCTCTATTTTTACTCCCACCTGAGGTTCCCAGCAGCCCTGTGTTGGCCTAATCAAGACCCACATATCACTAGCATATGTGGATACCCAGAATGATATAAATCAACTGCAGAAATCACCCAAAAATACGCAAATCACCAACTAATAGGACTCGTGTTACCACCACTTGCCCCGCTGCCACTGAAGTGATACTCCACAACATTCACCCATTACCCATCGCCTACAATTCATCTGAAGCCACTGTCAATGGCCAAGGGTCAGGGCAACAAAAGAAGATCCAGTAACCAGCCAAGGACTCCTAACATCACAGGCGAGAGCAGCAATTCTACAAGGAAAACCTCTCGTACTGCCAGTCAGGATACAACCCTCATCAACCATCTGCATCATCACAACACTCGACAGACAAAATTAAATATGGCCGCCACCACAGTCCAAGATAACTCCTTCCATGGATTTGATGTTAAGATTACTGACCCAGAAACAGCTAAACTCCTTATGATCCAAAAACCAAACAATCACCAAGCTAACCCAGGAAATGCAGGAGCTAAAACCCTCCAACGCATAGTACCTCATCAAGATCGCAACTCTAGAAGATAAACTAGACACTCTAGAACAACTAAGCAACACCCACACCCAGTCTGTGGACACCATCAACACTCTAAAAGATCAAGTCACCCAACTGAATACCAACATCATAGAAAAAAGATCACGAGTGGAAGTACAACTTACTGATGTCATCAACAACTTTCAAGACCATAATGACCCACAACAGCTATCTGATGTTGTTGTAGTTAACAGCAAACATCTCCCACCTACAGTCACCCAAGAGACATGCATGGAGGCCACCTTACAACTTACCAAAAACCACCTCAGCCTAAACATACGTAGTGATGAACTAAAAGAGTGCAAACTGATGGGCTACCAAGCAGGAAAAAAAAACAGTGCTATTAAAATTCAATACCAGCTTACAAAGAAATAACCTGATAAAAACATCCATATCTATGAAATCAGATGTATACGTCAATGATTGCCTTACCAAAACAAGACAAAGCTTCCTTTATCGACTAAGAAAATTACGCAATACCCAAAAAATCCATCAGTGCTTTGTGAGGGACGGTAAAAATCGCAGTTAGGAAACAGCCCACTGGGAAGAGATACTTCATCTCTACAGAATACGAACTAAAAACATTCCTGAGTGAGACTGGATTAATAGAATCAGTATAAAGTGCAGTTTATACCCACCGTCCACGAATAGTGTTATGAATCACACTGTAACAGTTATATTCTACCATAAAATTTGTTCCCAAAATTCTAATAACCCCCCCCCCTTACTACTTTTGAATTTCACTTTTGCATTCAATTACCATTCTACCTCATAGTCTTAATTGTATTTAATAGCTACAAAATCTCTCTCTCTATTATTATATATATGTGTGTGTGTGTGTGTGTGTGTGTGTCAGTGTCAGTGTCAGTGTTAGTTACCATTTTGTCCCAGGCACATGTCGATTAGACACTAGGCCTGTAGTATATGCGTGTGTGTGTGTGGGTGTGTGTGTACTCACCTAGTTGAGGTTGCAGGGGTCGAGTCCAAGCTCCTGTCCCCGCCTCTTCACTGGTCGCTACTAGGTCACTCTCCCTGAACCGTGAGCTTTATCATACCTCTGCTTAAAGCTATGTATGGATCCTGCCTCCACTACATCGCTTCCCAAACTATTCCACTTACTGACTACTCTGTGGCTGAAGAAAAAATTTCCTAACATCCCTGTGATTCATCTGTGTCTTCAACTTCCAACTGTGTCCCCTTGTTACTGTGTCCAATCTTTGAAACATCCTGTCTTTGTCCACCTTGCCAATTCCTCTCAGTATTTTATATGTCGTTATCATGTCCCCCCTATCTCTCCTTCCTCCAGTGTCGACGGGTTTGATTTCCCTTAACCTCTCCTCGTAGGACATACCTCTCAGCTTTGGGACTATCTTGTTGAAAAACCTTTGCACTTTCTCTATTTCTTTACGTGCTTGGCTAGGTGTGGGTTCCAAACTGGTGCCGCATACTCCAATATGGGCCAACGTACACGGTGAAACAGGGTCCTAAACGATTCCTTATTAAGATGTCAGAATGCTGTTCTGAGGTTTTGCTAGGCGCCCATATCTGCAGCAGTTATTTGGTTGATGTGCGCTCAGGAGATGTGCCTGGTGCTATACTCACCCAAGATCTTTTTCCTTAAGTGAGGTTTGTAGTCTCGGGCCCCCTAGACTGTACTCCGTCTGGGGTTCTTTTTTGCCCTTCCCCAATCTTCATGACTTTGCACTTGAAGGATTGAACTCCAGGAGCCAATTGCTGGACCAGGTCTACAGCCTGTCCAGATCCCTTTGTACTTCTGCCTGGTCTTCGATCGAGTGAAATTCTTCTCACGTGTGTGTGTGTGTGTGTGTGTGTGTGTGTGTGGTGTGTGGGGTGTGTGTGTGTGTTTTGTGTGTGTGTGTATACGAATAGGTAAAAAATTGGGATTTTTGACTTAAATAGCAACGTTGTGTGTGTGTGTGTGTGGTGTGTGTGTGTGTGTGTGTGTGTGTGTGGTGTGTGTGTGTGTGTGTGTGTGTGTGTGTGTGTGTGTGTGTGTGTATCGAATAGGTAAAACTTGGGATTTTGACTTAAATAGCAACGTGTGTGTGTGTGTATGTGACTCAACAATCAATATTTGCACCAATAACTCATTACAGTTGTGACCGGGTGTGGAAGTGTGAATTGCTCATTACACTATAATTTGTTCATGATTGTAGCCATGTATAAACGTAAGTAAGCATTCTTACAGAATTCATTACCTTTGTAACTTGTGAGCTCATTACCTTTGTACCTAGTTCAGCCATCAAAACTTTGGGGGCCCAGTCCCTGGACCCATTACTTACCTCTGTAATCTGTAAATACCTTTGTAACTTGTCATGATTGTGACCAGACTTACCTGGAGTTCATTACCTTTGTAAATTGTGAGTTCATTACCTCTGTAACTTGCTCAGCTATCATAACTTTGGAGTCCAGTCCCTGGACCCATTATGTACCTCTGTAATCTTTTTACTACCGCCCACAGGATGGGTATGAGGTGCATAATAAACAGATTAAACTAAACTAACTCTATTATTATTATTATTATTACTTCTACTTTATCATATATTGCAAATTACCACATCATTGCCCTATTTTATTTTATTTGTAACTTACCATAGCATTGCCATATTTTACTCTATTACTGCCCTATTTTGTTTTATACTTTTTTGTCAAATTTTTTTTAAACTTTTATTATTGCCCTATTTTATTTTATACTTTTTTTTCTTTTTTAAGCTGTTGTCGCCAAATATTCAAGTTTTATATTCAACTACAACTCTACCTCATAATCTAATATTTTTAATATCAACAAATCTCTTTCTTAATTATTTCTTCTACTTTGTTATATATTTGCAATTTGCCATATCATTGCCCTATCTTATTCTATAATACTTTTTTATAACCTGTCGCAAATATTCCAATTTGCTGTTTTTTTAATATCTGTTGTGTACCATCTTACTATCATATCACTTACAACCAAATCATTGCCCTTTTTTAGTTTATTACACTTTTGTGTAAACCTGTATTATACCTTTATATAAACCTATTTGCAACTATTCCTTAGTGCAATTACAAGTGATAGTCTGGTGCTACTTTAATTTGTAATTTTTTCCTTGTTAGTTTATATCTAGTTATACATTATTTCATTCTAGCTTAGCACATAGTCAACACCAAATTCATTATGTTTATTAGTTACTATACTCTATTTGACCAATGTTCATTAGCTATATACTTGTCCAAACATTCCACTACTACAGATATCAGTACTAGAATTCACAACACTATACATGATATAAAGAATTACTATTTAACCTAAATTATGAATGATCACGTCAACCCTAATCTAAACCTATATAATCTAACACCCAATCAAAATTTATTGGAAAGTAATTGCCTCTATTACACAGCACCGCAAGCCAACACTGTCCTAAATACTGCTAAAAGTATAAGAGTTCTTAACTACAACATCAGGTCCTTAAGCAAACACTATGATGACCTCCTGGCACTCCTTGATTCCCTAAAGACAAACTTCACATGTATTGTTCTCAATGAAACCTGGCTTAAGCAGGATACAATAGATATCTACTCACTACCAGGATACACAGCAATCCACAACTGCAGACCACACCAAGTTGGGGGTGGTATTGCAGTCTATTACTCTAATGAAATATCTTGTTATAACACCACTTGCTATAGTGACGAATATGGAGAATATATTTTTGGGTAATTTTAATAATCGGGGCCATTTACCGGATGCCTCATACAAACATCCCAAATTTAGCGAAGAACTAAAGACACTAATAATAAACAACCAAATGAACAAGCACCACCTTTTCTTAGCCGGAGATTTCAACATCAACCTTGGCCTACCAGATGACTAGCCAGTAACTGATTTCATCAACAATATGAACAATGAACTTCTCATACCAACAATAACTAAACCAACCAGGCTGACTGAGACAAGTGCAACGACAATCGATCATATATCATGGACCAATATACTACTAGCTCATACGACAGTCCGGGACAATACACTCATACCATAGCCCGGGACAATACACTCATACGATAGCCCGAGACAATACACTCATATCACAGCCCGGGACAATACACTCATACCATAGCCCGGGACAATACACTCATACGATAGCCCGAGACAATACACTCATATCACAGCCCGGGACAATACACTCATACCATAGCCCGGGACAATACACTCATACGATAGCCCGAGACAATACACTCATATCACAGCCCGGGACAATACACTCATACCATAGCCCGGGACAATACACTCATACCATAGCCCGGGACAGTACACTCATACCATAGCCCGGAACAATGTTGTGCTAATGGGAGATTTCAACTATAGACAGATTGACTGGAGCAATTTGACAGGAAATTTAGAGTCAGGTGACTTTCTTGATACGATCCAGGATTGTTTTTTAAAACAGTTTGTGACAGAGCCAACTAGGGGAAATAACCTCCTTGACTTGGTTCTTGCCAGTAGGGAAACACTAATTAATAATCTTGAGGTTAATGATGAGCTTGGGGAAAGTGATCACAAATCACTCAGTTTTAATATATCAATGGAATTCCCCTAATAATGGAAATCAAGTCTCCGTCCCTGACTTTCGCTTTGCTGATTTCATAGGACTGAAAAATTACTTAGGTGGGCTGAACTGGAATGACCTGACTAAGGGTCAGGTAGTGGTGATGGTTGCCGATATGATGCTTTCCCGGGCATAGTTCTAGCTGCTCAGTCAAATTATGTTCCAAATAGGGAAATCAGATTTAAACAAAAATGATCCTAAATGGATGAACAATAGATTAAAATATCTGATTGGTCAAAAGAGAGGCATAATAGGCAAATCAAAAGAGAGAGGGGCAATTGAGAAATCGATATATTCAGTTAAAGAGAGAAATAAAAAAGGGAATTAGAAAAGCAAAAAGGGATTATGAGGTTAAAGTTGCAAGAGAATCGAAGACTAACCCAAAAGGATTCTTTAGGTATACAGAAGTAAGATCAGGGACAAGATAGGCCCACTCAAAAGTTCCTCGGGTCAGCTCACTGACAGTGATAAGGAAATGTGTAAATTTTTAAAACATACTTCCTCTCAGTTTTTACACAGAGGATACCAGCGATATTCCAGTAATGATAAATTATGTATACAGGACGATAAAAAAACTGTGTACTATTAGGGTCACAAGTGACATGGTCCTTGGGCAAATAGATAAATTAAAACCTAACAAATCCCAAAGGCCCTGATGAACTGTATGCAAGGGTTCTAAAGGAATGTAAAGAGGAGCTTAGCACACCTTTGGCTAATCTTTTCAACATATCACTACAAACTGGCATGGTCCCAGATAAGTGGAAAATGGCAAATGTGATCCCTATTTTTAAAACAGGTGACAGGTCCTTAGTTTCGAACTATAGACCAATAAGCCTAACCTCCATAGGGGGAAAATTTTATGGAATCAATAATTGCCGAGGCAGTTCGTAGCCACCTTGAAAAGCAAAAATTTAAAATCAACGAATCTCAGCATGGTTTTACAAAGGGCGTTCCTGCCTTACGAATTTATTAACTTTTTTCACTAAGGTATTTGAGGAGGTAGATCATGGTAATGAATATGAAATTGTGTATATGGACTTCAGTAAGGCTTTGACAGGGTCCCACATCAGAGACTATTGAGGAAAATTAAGCACATGGAATAGGAGGAAAATTTTTTCCTGGATAGAGGCATGGTTGACAAATAGGCACAGAGAGTTTGCATAAATGGGGAGAAATCAGAGTGGGGAAGTGTCACGAGCGGTGTTCCACAGGGTCAGTGTTGGGCCCCCTGCTGTTCACAATCTACATAAACGACATAGATGAGGGCATAAAAGCGAAAAATCGGCAAGTTTTTCCGATGACACCAAAATAGGCCGTCGAATTCATTCTGACGAGGACATTCGAGCACTCCAGGAAGTTGAATAGACTGATGCAGTGGTCGGAGAAGTGGCAGATGCAGTTTAATATAGACAAATGCAAAGTTCTAAATGTTGGACAGGACAACAAACCATGCCACGTATAAACTAAAAAATGTAGATCTTTAAAATTACGGAATTGCGAAAAAGATTTAGGAGTTCGGTTAGCAGTAATCTGAAACCAAGACAACAGTGCATAAGTTTTCGCAATAAAGCTAATAGAATCCTTGGCTTCATATCAAGAAGCATAAATAATAGGAGTCCTCAGGTTTGTTCTTTTAACTCTATACAGCCTTGTTAGGCCTCATTTAGATTATGCTGCACAGTTTTGGTCACCTTATTACAGAATGGATATAAAATTCTCTGGAAAATGTAACCCAAAAGGGGGATGACAAAGTTGTTCCCATGTATCAGAAACCTTCCCTATGAGGGTAGACTAAGGGCCCTGAATCTGCACTCTCTAGAAAGACGTAGAATTAGGGGGGATTTTGAATGAGGTGTATAAATGGGAAGACAGGAATAAATAAAGGGGATGTAAATAGTGTGCTGAAAATATCAAACCTAGACAGGACTCGCAGCAATGGTTTTAAGTTGGGAAAAAATTCAGATTCAGGAAGGATATAGGAAAGTAACTGGTTTGGTAATAGAGTTGTGGATGAGTGGAAAAAAACCCAAGTACCGTTATAGAGGCCAGAACGTTGTGTAGCTTTAAAAATAGGTTGGATAAATACATGAGTGGATGTGGGTGGGTGTGAGTTAGACCTGATAGCTTGTGCTACCAGGTCGGTTGCCGTGTTCCTCCCTTAAGTCAATGTGACCTGACCTGACTAGCTTGGGTGCATTGGCTTAAGCCGGTAGGAGACTTGGACCTGCCTCGCATGGGCCAGTAGGCCTTCTGCAGTGTTCCTTCGTTCTTATGTTCTTATGTTAACAATACACTCATACCATAGCCCGGGACAATACACTCATACCACAGCCCGGGACAATACACTCATACCATAGCCCGGACAATACATCATAAAGATAGCCCGGGGCAATACACTCATACCATAGCCCGGGACAATACACTCATACGATAGCCCGGGACAATACACTCATACCACAGCCCGGGACAATACACTCATACGATAGCCCGAGACAATACACTCATACGATAGCCCGAGACAATACACTCATACGATAGCCGGGCACAATAACAAGTCAGTCAATATAAACCTAAGAAGATATAATATAGCACGCTACCCACCTGACTTTTTATAGTATATAAAAAAATACATCACATAAGCAGTGTGCTGGTAAAACTATCTGTATGAAACTTACAGAAACCATTTTACATGAATTTACATTATAAAACATACATGAGCACTTGCAAACACTGTTTGCAGATGATGTGAAGTTGATGAGCAGAATTAAAAATCAGATGAGGATCAAAGGACTAAAAAGAGATTTGGGACAGGCTACAAGCCTGGCCCAGAAAAATGGCTATTTGAATTTAAAAACCCCCAAATGAAAATTCATAAAGGGGGGGAAAAGGCAAAAAGACCGCAACAGATAAGGCTAGGGGGCCAAAAGAGCGAACCTCACTCAAGGAAAAGATCTTAGGGGAATTAATACTTTGGCACTCTCCGGAGGCGCACATCAACCATAACGCTGCAGCATATGGGCCCTGGCAAACCTGAGAACCCAAGTAAAGGAATCGTTAAGACTCTGTCATCTGCGCAGACCCATTCGGAACGCAGCACCACCTGAAAACCCCCACCTGGTCAAACACTCAAAAAATTAAGAAAAATGCAAAAATTTGCAACAAGGGGATTCCAAGCTAACGGGAATTCATACGAAGAAAGGTTTAAGGGAAAACGGCCTGACAAACGGAAACAGGAAGGTTAGGGGGGAATGATAACGACATAAAAAATACGAAGGGAAAAGATAAGGTGGGCAGAGACAATGTTCCAGAGTGGATACAGGAGCAAGGGACACAATTGGGAACTCAAACCCAATGAGTCATAGGAGTTGGGAATATTTTTTTAAACATTAGACTGTCAGGAAGTGGTAATCGGGAAAATGAAGTAGCGGAAGCAAGTTTCATACTATTTAAGAAGAGGAAAATAAACTCATGGAGCAGGGAAGAGTGAATTTGTATCGACCAGAGAAGAGGGGGGGAAGCTATGACTCAACCCCTGGAACCACAAAAAGGTTACACACACCACATACACACCACACCAACACACACCACACACAACACACCACACACATACAAACACACACACCACACACACACACCACAAAACCACACACACACCCAAACACAACACACACACACAAACACACACACACAGCAACCCAAAAACACATACACACACATACACACACACACACCCACACATTTCCCCGACCACACATACACTCCCCCCCCCCCCACCGAATCTCACCCTTTACCTGATCCCTCCCCCCCTCTTTCACCCTCCCCCTCCCACCTC